>CM051240.1:16114580-16253659 GCA_027917425.1 Gastrophryne carolinensis | reverse complement strand
TTGCTCACATTAATCTGGACCTTCACCCTGAATAACAGATTGCTCACATTAATCTGGACCTTCACCCTGAATAAGAGCCTATCTTATATGTTTCCCACACCCTGTACATACAGATTGCTCACATTAATCCGGTCCTTCACCCTGGTTAAGAGCCTATCTTATATGTTTCCCACACCTGTACATACAGATTGCTCACATTAATCTGGACCTTCACCCTGAATAACAGATTGCTCACATTAATCTGGACCTTCACCCTGAATAAGAGCCTATCTTGTATGTTTCCCACACCCTGTACATACAGATTGCTCACATTAATCCGGACCTTCACCCTGAATAAGAGCCTATCTTATATGTTTCCCACACCCTGTACATACAGATTGCTCACATTAATCCGGACCTTCACCCTGAATAAGAGCCTATCTTATATGTTTCCCACACCCTGTACATACAGATTGCCCACATTAATCCGGACCTTCACCCTGAATAAGAGCCTATGTTATATGTTTCCCACACCCTGTACATACAGATTTCCCACATTAAAAAGGATCCTTCCTGCATCTACAACATTTTCTGAGCCTTTAAACATCCAAGATGGCGGCCTGCAAATATGAAGTGTCTTCTGACTGTGCAGCTCAGCATTGTGGGATTGCTGACCCTTTCCTGACCACAGCTGTGTCTTTGCACAGCTATAACCCCGCCCCCTGCACTTTTGACCCCTCTCCTCAGTATGTGATGCTACTGAGCCAAAAAGGCGGCGCCCATATCATAGAGTGCTGAACAGAGTTGCAGGCCAGTAAGGAAAAGAATACAATGTTATATATATTAATTTTAGATGCTGGGGAATCTTTAAGGGTTTAGGCTTTTCATTAAAAGGACGCTGAAGGTCCGCTTTAAGAACCCCAAGTCTAGAAGATCCCGCCTGGCAGAGACGGGCGTGTCCGCCAGCATAGGCCTGCGTGTTTTTTAAAATGCATTTTGAGTTGAGGGGTCTATCAAGTAATCAGTTCAAGGTTCGATTAAGGGGGTTTGCAGGAAGTTAAGGGGGGCCCCAACTTCCTCCCACCTTATCCTCCTTGGAAACAGTGCATCTCGAAACTTCAGCTATAGGTGAACACATCCTGTAGTGGAGTGCAGCAACCTTCTTATCAATCAATTTGTGAGACTTGGCCGAGTTGGGTGTGCTCTGATGTGGCCAGAGGACAGCAGGGTGACCACTGTGGCTTCCAAGGCTCGCTCAAACCTGAGAGCTCTAAGACAGCATGGCTGTCAGACCACTTTTTTGTGTAGCCATGGAGAGGTGAAATGGAAAGGAGGGGGGGGAGACTTTGGAGCCCTGCTACGGCTTCTACCAGGCGCTGCGGGACATGGAGGAGAGGCGCAAGGGACAGGCTTTAGGGAGCTGCTCGCTGCTTTATTATTGCCATTAGTGTACAGTCCCTTTTGGGAACGAAGCCGCTCAAGGTAGGTACCACCTACAGTGAAGGGTAACCTACAATTTACCAGGTGCCAATTTAGCGGAGACTATTCTTACAGTTTGGAGAATGTAAGGGATAAGGGGGAGTGAGGGAGGGAGGGATAAGGGGGGGTGAGGAGGGAGGGAGGGATAAGGGGGGGTGAGGGAGGGAGGAAGGGATAAGGGGGGGGTGAGGGAGGGAGGGAGGATAAGGGGGGGTGAGGGAGGGAGGAAGGGATAAGGGGGGGTGAGGGAGGGAGGGAGGGATAAGGGGGAGAGGGGGGTGAGGGAGGGAGGAGGGATAAGGGGGGGGTGAGGGAGGGAGGGAGGGATAAGGGGGGGGTGAGGGAGGGAGGGAGGGATAAGGGGGGTGAGGGAGGGAGGAAGGGATAAGGGGGGGGTGAGGGAGGGAGGGAGGGATAAGGGGGGTGAGGGAGGGAGGGAGGGATAAGGGGGGGTGAGGGAGGGAGGGAGGGATAAGGGGGGGGTGAGGGAGGGAGGGAGGGATAAGGGGGGGGGGGTGAGGGAGGGAGGGATAAGGGGGGGTGAGGGAGGGAGGGAGGGATAAGGGGGGGTGAGGGAGGGAGGGAGGGATAAGGGGGGGTGAGGGAGGGAGGGAGGGATAAGGGGGGGGTGAGGGAGGGAGGGAGGGATAAGGGGGGGGTGAGGGAGGGAGGGAGGGATAAGGGGGGGTGAGGGAGGGAGGGATAAGGGGGGGGTGAGGGAGGGAGGGAGGGATAAGGGGGGGGGTGAGGGAGGGAGGGATAAGGGGGGGGGGGTGAGGGAGGGAGGGATAAGGGGGGGTGAGGGAGGGAGGGATAAGGGGGGGGGTGAGGGAGGGAGGGATAAGGGGGGGGTGAGGGAGGGAGGGATAAGGGGGGGGGTGAGGGAGGGAGGGATAAGGGGGGGGGGTGAGGGAGGGAGGATAAGGGGGGGGGGGGTGAGGGAGGGAGGGAGAGGAAGGGGGGGTGAGGGAGGGAGGGATAAGGGGGGTGAGGGAGGGAGGGATAAGGGGGGTGAGGGAGGGAGGGATAAGGGGGGGTGAGGGAGGGAGGATAAGGGGGGGGTGAGGGAGGGAGGGATAAGGGGGGGTGAGGGAGGGAGGGATAAGGGGGGGGGTGAGGGAGGGAGGGATAAGGGGGGGGGGGTGAGGGAGGGAGGGATAAGGGGGGGGGGGGTGAGGAGGGAGGGAGAGGAAGGGGGGGTGAGGGAGGGAGGGATAAGGGGGGGTGAGGGAGGGGAGGGATAAGGGGGGGTGAGGGAGGGAGGATAAGGGGGGTGAGGGAGGGAGGGATAAGGGGGGGTGAGGGAGGAGGGATAAGGGGGGGGGTGAGGGAGGGAGGATAAGGGGGGGTGAGGGAGGGAGGGAGGGAGAGGAAGGGAGGGAGGGAGAGGAAGGGGGGGTGAGGGAGGGAGGGAGGGAGGAGGAAGGGGGGGTGAGGGAGGGAGGGAGGGAGAGGAAGGGGGGGTGAGGGAGGGAGGGAGAGGAAGGGGGGGTGAGGGAGGGAGGGAGGGATAGGGGGGGGGGTGAGGGAGGGAGGGAGGGATAGGGGGGGGGTGAGGGAGGGAGGGATAAGGGGGGGTGAGGGAGGGAGGGATAAGGGAGGGAGGGATAAGGGAGGAGGGAGGGATAAGGGGCGGGTGAGGGAGGGAGGGAGGGATAAGGGGGGGGTGAGGGAGGGAGGGAGGGATAAGGGGGGGTGAGGGAGGGAGGGAGGGATAAGGGGGGGTTAGGGAGGGAGGAGGGATAAGGGGGGTGTGAGGGAGGGATAAGGGGGGGGTGAGGGAGGGATAAGGGGGGGTGAGGGAGGAGGAGTGAGGGAAGAATACGGGGAGGGAGATGAATAGGATGCACACCCTTGCTGTTGGGGCACCTCCTTTGCTTCACCTCCCGGTCCTGCGCCCTCTGCCTCGCATCCATGCCACTAGGCTGTAGACGAGCTGGCCTCATAGTTGTACCTTCAGTTTGGCCCCAGGGGGTATAAGTTTAAGGCAGCAGCCATGATGGATTACTGTGGCTGCCGCCCTATAACCTTCTATTGAGAAGTACGAGACAAAGCCTCCCCCCACCAATAAATCCTCTCCGGGTGCTCTGACAGGGTGCGTGCCTTTCAGAAGGGCCTGGTGCTGGCATGTGCCCTGCTAAACATATAGTAGACGCAGGCCACAGCTCGCGCTTGCTCCTTTAGATCGGGAGACACAGTTTTCTGGGTGACCTAGGGACTTTTACAGAGGGGCATCCCGAATCATGCATGTCCCAAGGGGAGGAAATCAGTCGCTTTTGGTTCACTTTAAATGCACGGCAAACGGCTCCAATCGCATGAGGGGCCCTCGCATGTGCTGTAGAACTGGGAAACGTGGCTTATTCTGGGCAATCTGAATGGGGGTGGGTCACACACATCGGGATGCCCGAGCACAAGGAACATAACCAGGGAAAGTAAATATTGCGGGTTTAGTTCCGCTTTAAACGTATAGTCCCCTCCTGGACCATAGACACGACTATGAGCCCACCTCCTCTACAGCCACGTCACCGTGTTCATCTTCAAACAACTATGGGAGCCCACCCTTTCCTTGCCAGGCCCTACACAGGAGGTAGAGGAGCGCCAATAAGCGTATACAGCCACGATGAGGCCTGGGAAATAGGCCCGGCAACCAGGGGGAGGTTTCGGAGGAAAAGATGGCATGGTAGCGAGATGGGTAGGGGAGTAGTTCACAAAAAAAAAAATGTCAGGTGGCACTTTGAAGTGGACCAAGTCTGGCTCTGGAGTCTATAACACTTCAGGGACGGCTGAGTCTATCTCCCCAGGGCATCCTGAACTGGGACGCCCTGCTCTGTGAACCCCTCCGATGCACAATTTCCTTACCGGTCCACCACGGCACATGTGCGTCCGGCGGTGCCATCATCAGCATCCTCTATCAGCTGTGCAACTGAATGGCTGGTGTGGCAGCTACAGCCGAAGGATGCGAGTGCCGCCAATGTGTGCAGCTGGGTTTCCCTTTAGCTTCTCCAGCCGCACATTAATATGCGCAGGCGGAGAAGCTGATTGGACGAGGGGCCGCACGTTCGGACAGAGGAGAGGTGATTCTACTAGTTGAGCAGCAGGGTTTCACACAGTGGGGCATCCCCAAACTGGGATGCCCTATGGGGGGGGGAATCAAAGCTCGGGATAATTAATATCACGGGTCGTGCCCCGCTGTGTTAAACCCCTGAGGAAGCCTCCCAAAAAAACTCACCTCACCACTCTCCAAAGACTTACGCGAGGGTTCTCATTCAATAAGAGCGCCCGATATGACAACACCATTCAGCAGATGGCTCTCAGACCTGGGATGCCCTATGGGGGGGGGGGATCAAAGCTCGGGATAATTAAAATCACGGGTCGTGCCCCGCTGTGTTAAACCCCTGAGGAAGCCCCACAAAAAAAACTCACACCACCACTCTCCAAAGACGTACGCGCGGGTTCTCGTTCAATAAGAGCGCCCGATATGACAACACCATTCAGCAGATGGCTCTCAGACCTGGGATGTCCTATGGGGGGGATCAAAGCTCGGGATAATTAAAATCACGGGTTGTGCCCCGCTGTGTTAAACCCCTGAGGAAGCCCTCCAAAAAAAACTCACCTCACCACTGTCCAAAGACGTACGCGCGGGTTCTCGTTCAATGAGAGCGCCCGATATGACAATGCCATTCAGCAGATGGCTCTCAGACCTGGGATGCCCTATGGGGGGGGGTCAAAGCTCGGGATAATTAAAATCACGGGTCGTGCCCCGCTGTGTTAAACCCCTGAGGAAGCCCCACAAAAAAAACTCACCTCACCACTCTCCAAAGACGTACGCGCGGGTTCTCGTTCAATAAGAGCGCCCGATATGACAATGCCATTCACCAGATGGCTCTCAGACCTGGGATGCCCTATGGGGGGGGGGGGGGGGGGGGTCAAAGCTCGGGATAATTAAAATCACGGGTCGTGCCCCGCTGTGTTAAACCCCTGAGGAAGCTTCCCAAAAAAAACTCACACCACCACTCTCCAAAGACGTACGCGCGGGTTCTCGTTCAATGAGAGCGCCCGATATGACCACGCCATTCAGCAGATGGCTCTCAGACCTGGGATGTCCTATGGGGGGGGGGGATCAAAGCTCGGGATAATTAAAATCACGGGTTGCGCCCCGCTGTGTTAAACCCCTGAGGAAGCGCCCCCCAAAAAACTCACCTCACCACTGTCCAAAGACGTACGCGCGGGTTCTCGTTCAATAAGAGCGCCCGATATGACAACACCATTCAGCAGATGGCTCTCAGACCTGGGATGCCCTATGGGGGGGATCAAAGCTCGGGATAATTAAAATCACGGGTCGTGCCCCACTGTGTGAAACCCCTGAGGAAGCCTCCCAAAACAACTCGCCTCACCACTGTCCAAAGACGTACGTGCGGGTTCTCGTTCAATGAGAGCGCCCGATATGACAACACCATTCAGCAGATGGCTCTCATTCTAGTCAATGAGGAGCCCGGGCTTCGTCCATTGCCCTCAGGCCGGGCCTGCACCAGTAATCCAGCAGTTAGAGCACAGGTTGTGCTGGGTGTAGTGGTGACTCGATCCCTCGGATGCCGCCATACCAAAGAGGTGGAGGAGGCTGCTTATACCAGGCCCTGCTACTGACACGGGCCTGGAGACTGTCGCTTTCCTTGCCTCTATGGTAAGTACGCCATTAATGTAAAGTGGGGATGACCACAAACCCAAAAAAACAGGAGCCCGGAACTTGCCTCCTCCCATGTGACCGCTGGCAGCCAATTACTGTCCACGAAGGGGCCATAGCAAATGCCCAACTAGCACTCACATGGGTCTGGGACCTACCATTGATTAACCCAGTCTTATGAGAGGTATGTCTTGTGGGTCCTGGTTTGGGGCTAGCAGGGTAAGAAGGGCACAACCAATCGGGGGTGGAGGGTTTAAAGTGGACCAGGATATTGACTATCCTGGGTTTTGGTCCCTGTGTGAAACCTCCAGATCAGAGGGGGAGGGAATCATATGGATTTCCGAGCCAATCGAGTTGGGTTTTGAGCCACTTTGATACCTCACTGGTGTTCTCCCCAGGGTTTTTTTTAGAGTAAGCCAGAGCCCCCCCCTGTGCTGCCTATTGGTATCACAACCACCATATTGATCCCCATGTACGCCCCCACCATGGCAGGAAGCAGAGGCAGGCAGCCCACGCTGTGCTTGTAACGAGCGCCTTTATTTACAGCGATGCTTTCTGATTGGATAACACAAAGGCGGGAGGTCAAAGGACCGCAATAAATAAGTGAAAAAAGTCTCAGTGGGCGTTCGGTCCGGCTCTGCAGCAGCGATTCCCGCTCGCCTCTAGTACGTACGATCCCAAAAGGCGTCTACGTGAGCGCGTTGGTTTTGCCGGCGGGAGCGGACGGTGCCCGGGCGGCACTTAAAACGGCAAAATAGGGAAAGTTATTGCAGGCTTTCGCCCACTAACTGCATGGCCACCCGCCCCCCCGCCCGCCCGACCACTCCCCAAACCAGAGGAACACAATCTGTGATGGATGGAGGTCAGAATCAATAAAATGAATATAAATGTCAACATTCCCTGCCTCCATTTACACCAGTTGATTTCAGATTCCTATCTTTGCACTGTAAGCTTTAGTGGCTAATAAAGATGAAAAACCCTCAGTAAGCCACTTATCTTTGCTTGTACTGAATTAGAGCAATAAAGTTAATGAAGCACACTGCTATTAACACATTACTGTGAACAAGATGGTGCTGAGGAGCTGGACAACACCTTATTATGTCCACCCCCCCGAGGCATCCCTAACATTAAGAATATGATCTGTGGCTGTGATGACCAATCATTGAGCCAGTAATTAGATTTTCCCTTATATGATGATGTCCAATAGATGACGTGGGCTGTGTTTTTTTACTTCGATATAAAAATAAAGTCTCGCTGGGTGAAGCGGCAGAACGCGCTTTCCCGTGTAGCATCGAGCACATACAGTTAGGTCTGTGTCCTTCGTTACGCGTATATTTCACTCCCTTAGATTATTTTGGAAGACCGGACACCAGAGAAATCTCTGAACCGTGCAGGAGAGAGAGAGAGGGGGGGGGGGGGGGGGGGTCTGCCCATGGTCTCCTTATCAAATCAACCCCCCAAAAGTAGTTCAGACATGGCATCCTTTCTTACGTAACCCCCCAGTCTCCCAATGTGTGTGTATACATGGGCCCCACTATATCTAAGGGGAGCCTGAATGACGGGGCCCATGCTGCAGCTTGCTGGATCACTTAAAAATGGACCAAAACTTAGGATTTTGGTCCTTTCCCCGGGGGCACCCCGCTGTGTGAAACCCCCCAGTTCGCCCAATCGTACTCACTTTTTCCCGGTCCTACGGCGCGTCTAAGAGCAGCGGCTCCGACAGCCGCATCCTCCGCTTCCCTGTGCCGGCCATTCGCAAAGGAGCTGGCATGGGCTGCCTGTTAGAGGGAGGCAGGGGATGCGGCCGCTGCTCTTAGACGTGCTGTGGGCCAGGGAATAGGTGAGCTGGGCTCACGCATCAGGGTACCCCCAGGGAAAGGACCAAAACCCAGGATAGTCAAAATTATTGACTATCCTGGCTTTTGGCCCACTTTAGGACAGAGCAGGCTAACACATGGCTCCAGAAGCTATAACGAGCCTGTAAGGCTCGTACCTGACACATGATAAACACCAAATTGAAAAACAAAAACTCCCAAAAACTTTCCAACCTCAATCAAATACTTAGATATCCACCATTTAATGACAGTTACTTATACTCACCCAAAGCATCTCCAGTGCCGACACCTCCTGGGGTCAGATTTAGAGACCAACCTCCCTCAAAGAAATTCTTAAAAGTAGAGTCTCTCTTTAAAGTGAGCCAAAAACAGTTCGATCGGCCCGGGAATCTATAAGAGCACGCCTCCCTCGGGGGGGGGGGGGGGGGGGAGCAAAAATCGGGATGCCCCGCTGTGTGAAACCACCCAAGTCGCCCCCCATTCACTTACCTCTATTCCCGATCCCACGGCGCGTCTAAGAGCCGCGGCCGAATCTCGCTCCCCTCTAGCAGGATGCGTGCCCGCGCCAGGCATTTGTCAATGGCCCAAGAGCAGGTAGACCCGGTATAGAATTATTTTTAGACTATTTTGGAGGAACACTGGGATGCCAGGGCTTGAAGACCCCCTAGAGGCCATGACCAGGCGGACCCGGTAAAAGTATTCTTTTTAGACTACTTCAGAAAAGGGGCAGAGGAACCCTGGGTCTGTATACCCCTTGGCCCAGGTAGACCTGGTAAAGTATCCTTTTTAGGACTATTTTGGAAGAGGCAGAGGAACCCTGAGATCCTGTAGCCTGCATACCCCTAGGCCCATGACCAGGTAGACCCCGTAGAGTATTCTTTTTAGAATATTTCCAGACAAGGCAATGGAATCCCGAGGCCTGCATACTCTTGGGCCCAAGAGCACGTAGACCTGGTAAAAATTCTTTTTAGACCATTTTGGAGAAACACTGGGATGCCAGGGCTTGAAGACCCCCTAGAGGCCATGACCAGGCGGACCCGGTAAAGTATTCTTTTTAGACTACTTTAGAAAAGGGGCAGAGGAACCCTGGGCCTGCATACCCCTAGGCCCATGAACAGGTAGACCCAGTAAAGTATCCTTTTTAGAATATTTACCAACAAGGTAATAGAATCCCGAGAACTGCATATTCTTAGGCTCAGGAGCATGTACACCTGGTAAATTCTTTTTAAACCATTCTGGCAACACTGGGATCGCAGGGCCCATGGTCACTGGTCCATTAACAGGTAGAACCAGTAAAGTTTTTCTTTTTAGACTATTTTGCAATGGAGCAAAGAAACACTGGGAACCCTGGGTCTGTATACCCCTTGGCCCAGGTAGACCTGGTAAAGTATCCTTTTTAGGACTATTTTGGAAGAGGCAGAGGAACCCTGAGATCCTGTAGCCTGCATACCCCTAGGCCCATGACCAGGTAGACCCGGTAGAGTATTCTTTTTAGAATATTTCCAGACAAGGCAATGGAATCCCGAGGCCTGCATACTCTTGGGCCCAAGAGCACGTAGACCTGGTAAAATTCATTTTAGACCATTTTGGCAGAGGAACACTTGGATCCCGGGACCTACATTCCCAGGTCCATGAACAGGTAGAACCAGTATAGTTTTCTTCCTAGACTATTTTGGAATGGAGCAAAGCAACACTGGGATCCCGGGGCCTGCATACCCCTAGGCCCATGATCAGGTAGACCCAGTAAAGTATTCTTATTCTAAGTATGTCACACACCCCGCTTCAAGATATTCATTACCTGTGGGGTAGTATGGTCCTGTAGAGGGCTTCTGCAGAGATGATTGGAGGAAAGAAAGCCCCTCCCAGTCCATAAGTACCTGGGACCTCCCACTCATTACCCAGTCTTCATCTCTGCAGACGGCGAGCAAGCAGCAGATGATATCTCCTCCTTGCACAGGGGGACTTTTAAGGTAGCCGGGTCTACTCCCGGCCTATATATATTTTTATTTCCGTTCGGACTCTTTATTCCCTTTATTAATATATAGCTATTTAAATGCCTCCCAGTCTTGACTGCTTTCCGAGCGAGGGTATAACAGCACCTCAGGTGCTCAGGAGCTATGCTCCACTGCGAGACCCTATAAAGAGGGTAGGCGGTTATACCGGGTTGGTGACTCCGGTTTGGGATGCCCTGTCCAAGAGTTTAATTTTCCCCTTAAATGGCCTATTCCCC
This sequence comes from Gastrophryne carolinensis, assembly GCA_027917425.1. NCBI lineage: Eukaryota > Metazoa > Chordata > Amphibia > Anura > Microhylidae > Gastrophryne > Gastrophryne carolinensis. The sequence continues at coordinate 16,243,455 of CM051240.1, read as the reverse complement.
TTTTTTAGTTGTGTGGAGGCCTCTTATTCAGCTTCTGGTGTTTTTCTATGGGGGCGCCTGGAAAATAGATTTATTTGAAATGTTTGTTTAAAATGTTTACTTTTCTGGTATGAATAGTTATAATGTAAACTTGTTGCAATCTTTTTTGCTGACAGACACCGCTATTGCCGCCGCGGTGCTGGATTTTTACCTCAGAGCTGAGGGGAGGATTTCTCCCCTCACGCTCTTCAGTGAGGGGGCGGGGCCGGGCCTTCGTTATGAGGCCGCAGCCCGCGCCCTTTAGGAGTTTGGAGCTGGTAGCGTGACCGAGCGGGGAGCAGCTCCGCTTGTTATGCGGGCTGCTACCGGCTCTATTATGCGCCCGGTGCCGCGGCTGCCTGCGGCACCGGTGCGCGAGTGTTAATGGAGGGGAGCTTCCCCTCACGTCTGACAGACACTGTGCTGGATTTTTACCTCAGAGCTGAGACAGGTGCTGGATTTTACCTCAGAGCTGAGGGGAGGATTTCTCCCCTCACGCTCTTCAGTGAGGGGGCGGGGCCGGGCCTTCGGTATGAGGCCGCAGCCCGCGCCCTTTAGGAGTTTGGAGCTGCTGGGCGGAGCCTTGCAGCGCGCGATCCACGCTGGCCACGCCCCCCTGCTGCGTCTCCCGCTCTGATCTGTGTTACCTCAGGCAGAGGACACAGTGTATTGGCGCCCAAAGACTCAGTGAGTGGCCCTGCGGCCGTTGCTTATCTGTACATATTTGCATATATATATATATATATATATATATATATATATATATATATATATATATATATATATATATATATATATATATATATATATTATAGGTATAATAGATATAGGTTTATATAGGGAGAACCTCTTACTGTCTTTTTCTATGTTTTTCAGGCTGAACTGCCAGGAATTTTTTCATGTTTCTCCTGGTCCTAGAGTACCTGGGTACTTTTCCTATTTATTACAAAACCTCCCACTTGGACAATATAAGGGCATCCCGGGTTGCTTAATAGCGTAATTCCCTCACTCATAGCGACTATTCAAGTTCACCTTATGGAGGCATCCCAAGATTCCGGGCTCCCCTCGGGACAATCCCGGAAGTGTATGGGTTGTGGGGTATCCCTAACAGGGGATGATTTTTTCCTATGTATATCATGTGCACAGCAGACTATTACACGGCAGTCCGGTCCCCAGGCATCTGGGTCAGCGCAGCCGGCTTCATCCTCTCCCCCTCCCACTTTGACCCGTGCCCCGTGTGAGATTGCCACGGGGGGGCAGTCGCAATCTGATGTGTGTGCCAGGTTGGCCAGTATTGAAAAATTCATTTCCTCCACGGTTGCCAAGAAAGCACCGGCTAAGAGGAAGCATTTATCACCGGTTAATCATTTTGAATATGATGATGACGAGGACGGCCTGGATTGGTCAGATTATTCCCCTCTAGAAGAAGGGGAATTATTTGAGGATTCAGATATTTCTGATGATCAGCTATTTGTTGGTGCTGATTCCGATCGGAGCTCAGGGACTTCCTTGGATACTCCTAATGTTCTGACTCAGATGTTTGAGGTGCTTGCTATCTCGCCTCCGGCGGAGGTTCCTCAACAGCAAGGGGAGTTTTATGACGAATCCAAGCCGCGGTTGGAATTCCCTAATCAAAAGCATTTTGATAATATTATTTCTAAGGAATGGGAAAGGCCTGCCCGGCTCCCAGGCATTCCCCAAAGTTGGGATAAGAGGTATCCTTTTCCAGTGGATACGGTTAAGCGCTGGGCGTCTCCCCCCGAGGTGGACGCCCCTATTTTGGGGTTATCCAACTCAGCCGTATTGAACAACCCTGATTGTTCCTCTCAAGGATGGTGAGGATAAACGCATTGTCCAGATGGCTTGTCATGGTTTTGCCAGTATTGGGGCAGCAATAAGGCCTGTTTGTGCCTCATCGCTGTTGGCGGTGGCTACGAGAAAGGTGGTCAGGCACTTGTTATCCTCCTCCGGTTTGAATCCGGACAGTGAGGAATTTCGTGAACTAAAACAATGTGAGGGGTTTTTGTCCTTCATGGTGGCCGCTTTGGATGATTCCTTGATGATGAGTAGTAGAGCCTCTGCTCTAATGGTTACTATCAGGCGTTCAATTTGGTTACGCCAGTGGGCGGCTGACTTTGGGTCAAAAAAGTCACTAACAGCTCTTCCCTTCGTTGGCTAACGGCTCTTTGGAGACAAGCTGGATGCCGTGGCCAAGGGGGGGCAAACTACCTCAACGCAAGAAGCAACGTCGCCCCTTTCGAGGAGCGTCTTCCTTCACTCCTTCCTTTCGGGGATCTAGAGCAGGAAGAGGTTTCGCCTTCCCTTCTACAAGGGGAAATTCCTGGAATAGGGGCAGAGGACACTCAACAATGAGGGGGCGCCCTCACCCGTGCGGTTGGGGGGACGGCTACAGCACTTCTCCCAGGTCTGGAACCGAGAGGTCTCGGACAGGTGGAAGTGGTGTCTTCCGGCTACAAGCTGGAGTTCGAGTCCTACCCTCCCCCGCGTTTCCTCAGGTCTCGGGTGTCCCCGGAGGCACTGGCTGCGCAGCAGCTCCGGGCGGCAGTATCGAGTCTTCATTTGCCCAGTTCCCTCATTAGACCGGGGTCGGGGTTTTTACTCAAATCTGTTCACGGTCCCCAAAAAGGATGGCTCCGTCCGGCCCATACTGGACCTAAAGATTCTCAACAAGTTCGTCAGACTGCGAAGGTTTCGCATGGAAACGTTGCGCTCGGCTATTCATTCTCTTCGTTAGGGGGACTTCATGACGTCCATAGACATTCAGGACGCTTACCTCCATGTTCCCATTTTTCCCGCACACCAGAGGTTTCTGAGGTTCGCGGTGGAGGATCGGCACATTCAGTTTGTAGCTCTTCCCTTCGGTCTCACCACAGCTCCAAGAGTTTTCACCAAGGTGCTTGCTGGGGTGATGGCTCTCCTCAGAGCGCAGGGGATTCGCATTGTGCCATATCTGGACGATCTCCTCATCATGGCACCGTCATTCAGCCAGGCAGAATTGGACACCAGGACGGTAATATCCACTCTGGAGAGGTTCGGCTGGGTGATCAACTACCCCAAGTCCTCCCTACACCCGTCCAGGACAGTATCCTTTCTGGGAATGTCTCTGGATACAGATCTGGCCAGAGTTTTCCTTCCTCAGTCCAAGGTTCTTCTGATTCAGGAGTTGCTTCGGTCGCTCATGTCCATGCCTCGACCGTCCATCCGTCTAGGGATGAGACTGGTGGGTTTGATGGCGGCCTCATTCGGTTCCCTTTGCTCAGTTTCACACAAGGACACTTCAGCTCCATCTGTTATCGGTCTGGAACAGGTCTCCTCAATCGCTGGATCATCTTTTTCAGATGTCTCCCCGGGTTCGCCGCTCGCTTCGGTGGTGGCTGAACTCAACCAACCTACTGAGGGGCAGATCCTTTCGGACTCCTCAGTGGGAGATAGTCACTACGGATGCCAGCCTCTCAGGATGGGGGGGCTTTTGGAAGGATCTGCAAGTTCAGGGTTTGTGGAGTCCCCTGGAAGCTCACGAGTCTATCAATGTTCTGGAATTGAGGGCCATCAGGTTGGTTCTTTGTCATTTGACTCATCAACTGCGAGACTTGCCGGTCCAGGTCAGGTCGGACAATCGGACGGCGGTGGCCTACATCAATCACTAGGGAGGAACCCGCAGCAGGAATGCCCTCAAGGAAGTGTCTCTGATCCTGGACTGGGCAGAGAGACATGTCCCGTGGATCTCAGCAGTTTACATCCCAGGTGTGGAGAACACGGAGGCGGACTCTCTGAGCAGGATGTCAGCCCGCAAGGGGGAATGGTCTCTCAATCCCAGGGTCTTTCACTCAATTTGTCTCAGGTGGGGGTCACCGGCGGTGGACCTATTTGCCTCCCGTCCCATGTCCCTGAACTGGAGGGATCTGGGGTTTCTGTACCTGTTCCCTCAGTTTCCCATGGTGGCCAGAGTAGTGCGCAAACTTGCTCTGGAGAGAGCAACAGCAATTCTGGTGGCTCCAAGGTGGCCAAGACGGGTCTGGTTCGCAGACGTGGTAAGGTTGGCAGAAGATCAGTTCGTTCTGCCCCTGCTGCCAGGTCTGCTCACACAGGGTCGTCTTCATTACCCCAATTTACCAACGCTGGCTTTGACGGCGTGGCTGCTGAAACCTCCATCTTGAAGGAGGAAGGTCTTTCTGACGCTGTTATTCAGACTCTCATTCGTGCTAGAAAGAAGTCTTCTTCATCCGTGTACTATAGGACTTGGAGGTCTTATATTGATTGGTGTGAGGCTAGGGCCTTCCCTTGTAGGGAATTCTCTGTTTCTAGAATTTTGGAGCTCTTGCAACATGGTTTGGATATAGGGCTCCAACTTAATACTCTGAAGGGGCAGGTGTCTGCCCTGGCGGTATTTTTCCAAAAGTCTTTTGTACTACATCCTTTGGTTAAGACCTTTTTCCAGGGGGTTACGCATATGCGGCCTCCTAGGAAGCCTTTGATTCCGGTTTGGGATTTGAATTTGGTTCTTTCTGCGCTACAGGGTCCTCCCTTTGAGCCCTTGCATGATAGTCCTTTGTCTTCTCTTACGCAGAAGGTGGCATTTTTGGTAGCTATCACTTCAGTTAGACGTGTTTCTGAGTTGGCGGCTCTGTCTATTCAAGCTCCATATTTTGAAAGACATCAGGACAAAGTGGTTTTCCGTTTTAAGACGGACTTCCTTCCTAAGGTGGTTTCGTCCTTTCATTTAAATCAGGATATTGTTCTGTCCTCTCTCTGTCCTAACCCCAGCAATGACAAGGAGAGGGTCCTGCATTCTTTGGATGTGGTTCGTGTTGTGAAGTATTATTTGGTGGTAACGTCTGCCTTTCGCAAGACTGATGCATTCTTCGTGGTGCCTTTTGGGCCCAAGAAGGGTCTAGCACCCACAAAGTCTACCATCAGCAGATGGATCCGTCAGGCCATTGTAGGGGCCTATTCTGCTAAAGGGAGAGATCCTCCCTTTCGTGTTACTGCTCATTCTACTCGTGCGGTTGGGGCCTCCTGGGCTTTTCAGCACCAGGCCTCTGTTGAGCAAGTTTGCAAGGCCGCTACCTGGTCTTCTGTTCACACTTTTTAAAAGTTTTACAAGGTTGATGTGCGGGCCTCAGCGGATGCTGTTTTTGGCCGCAAAGTTCTGCAGGCTGCAGTAGTTTGAGTTGTGCTTTATGCCTTGTTTTGGATCCCCACCCTTTATGGACACTGCTATTGGATGTCCCACAGGTAATGAATATCTTGAAGCGGGGTGTGTGACATACTTAGAATAATACCATTTTGTGAATACTCACCTTGTAAAATGGGTATTATAAGTATGTCACACACCCCGCTTCAACCCGCCCTTTGGATTCTGCATCCTTCATATGGTGAACTTTGCGTTGTTATGACTGATATTTGGCTCTTCCTGGTCCTTTACCTTACTGCTTTCTTTATACTGGGTAATGAGTGGGAGGTCCCAGGTACTGCATATTCTTAGGCCCAAGAGCAGGTAGACCTGGTAAATTATTTTTTAGACCATTCTGGCAACACTGGGATCCCGGGCCTACATACCCATAAGTCCATGAACAGATAGAACCAGTATAGTTTTCTTTTTAGACTATTTTGGAATGGAGCAAAGCAACACTGGGATCCCGGGGCCTGCATACCCTTAGGCCCAGAAGTAGGTAGACCCGGTAAAGTATTCTTTTTAGACCACTTTAAAAAAGGGTAGAGGATCCCTGGGTCTGCAAACCCCTAGGCTCAGAAGCAGGTAGACCTTTTTATACCATTTTGGCAGAGGAACCCTGGGATCCCAGGGCCTACATACCCCTAGGTTCATGAACAGGTAGAACCAGTATAGTTTTCTTTCTAGACTATTTTGGAATGGAGCAAAGAAACACTGGGATCCCGGGGCCTACATACTCCTAGGCCCAAAAGCAGATAGACCAGGTAAAAGTATCCTTTTTAGACTATTTTGGAAGAGGGCAGAAGAACCCTGGGTCCGCATGCCCCTAGGCCCAGGAGCAGGTAGACCTGGTTAAGTATCCTTTTTAGACTATTTTGGTAGAGGAACACTGGGATCCCGGGGCCTACATACTCCTAGGCCCAAGAGCAGATAGACCTGTAAAAGTATCCTTTTTAGAGTATTTTGGAAGAGGGCAGAGGAACCCTGGGTCTGCATGCCCCTAGGCCCAGACATGGTAAAGTATCCTTTTTAGACTATTTTGGTAGAGGAACCCTGGGATCCTGGGGCCTACATACCCCAGGCCCATAAGTAGGTAGACCCGGTAAAACATCCTTTTTATAGACTATTTTGGGTGACTGCAGAGGAACCCCGCGATCCCTGGATCTGCATAACCCTAGGTCCAGGAGCAGGTAGACCCGGTAAAGTATACTTTTTATAGATTATTTTGGAAGCAACCATGGGATCCCAGGGCCTGCATACCCTTAGCAGGTAGACCTGGTAAAGTATTCTTTTTACCAGGTCTATCTGCTCTTGGGCCTAGGAGTATGTAGGCCCCGGGATCCCAGTGTTGCTTTGCTCCATTCCAAAATAGTCTAGAAAGAAAACTATACTGGTTCTACCTGTTCATGGACCTAGGGGTATGTAGGCCCCGGGATCCCAGGGTTCCTCTGCCAAAATGGTCTAAAAAAAAATATTTTTTTACCGTCTCTACCTACTTATGGGCCTGGGGTATGTAGGCCCCAGGATCCCAGGGTTCCTCTACCAAAATAGTCTAAAAAGGATACTTAACCAGGTCTACCTGCTCCTGGGCCTAGGGGCATGCAGACCCAGGGTTCCTCTGCCCTCTTCCAAAATAGTCTAAAAAGGATACTTTTAGACTACTTTAGAAAAGGGGCAGAGGATCACTGGGATCCCTGGGTCTGCATACCAATAGGCCCATGAGCAGGTAGAGCCGGTAAAGTATTCTTTTTAGACCATTTTGGCAGAGTAACCCTGGGATCCCGGGGCCTACATATCCCCAGGTCCACGAACAGGTAGAACCAGTATAGTTTTCTTTTTAGACTATTTTGGAATGGAGCAAAGAAACACTGGGATTCCTGGGCCTGAATACCCCCTTGGCCCAGGAGCAGGTAGACCTGGTAAAGTATTCTATTTAGACTACTTTAGAAAAGGGGAAGAGAAACACTGGGATCCCGGGGCCTACATACTCCTTGGTGATGACCAGGTAGACCCGGTAAAGTATTCTTTTCAGAATATTTCCCGACAAGGCAATGGAATCCTGAGGCCTGCATACTCTTATGCCCAAGAGCAGGTAGACCTGGTAAAAAAAAATATTTTTAGACTACATTGGAATGGAGCAAAGCAACACTGGGATCCCGGGGCCTGCATACCCCTAGGCCCATGACCAGCTGGACCCAGTAAAAGTATTCTTTTTAGAATATTTTCAGAAAAGGCAATGGAATCCCGAGGCCTACATATTCTTAGGCCCAAGAGCATGTACACCTGGTAATTTTTTTTTTAGACTATTCTGGCAACAATGGGATCCCGGGGCCTACATACCCCTAGGTTCATGAACAGGTAGACCTGGTAAAGTATCCTTTTTAGACTATTTTGGAAGAGGGCAGAGGAACCCTGGGATCCCGAGGCCTACATACCCCTAGGCCCATGAGCAGGTAGACCCGGTAAAGTATTCTTTTTAGAATATTTCCTGACAAGGCAATGGAATCCCGAAGCCTACATATTCTTAGGCCCAAGAGCATGTACACCTGGTAAAAAAATTCTTTTTAGACCATTTTGGCAGAGGAACACTGGGATCCCGGGGCCTACATACCCCTAGGTCCAAGAACAGGTAGACCCAGTATAGTTTTCTTTCAAGACTATTTTGGAATGGAGCAAAGAAACAATAGGATCCCTGGGTCTGTATACTCCTAGGCCCAGGAGCAGGTAGACCCGGTAAAGTATCCTTTTTAGACTATTTTGGTAGAGGAACACTGGGAACCTGGGCCTACATAACCCCAGGCCCATAAGTAGGTAAAGCATCCTTTTTTTAGACTATTTTGGAAGAGGAACCCCGGGATCCCTGGGTGTGCATACTCCTAGGCCCATAAGCAGGTAGACCTGGTAAAGCATCCTTTTTAGACTATTTTGGAAGAGGGCAGAGGAATCCTGGGATCCCTGGGTCTGTATACTCCTAGGCCCAGGAGCAGGTAGACCTGGTAAAGTATCCTTTTTAGACTATTTTGGTAGAGGATCACTGGGAACTCGGGGCCTACATACCCCAGGCCCATAAGCAGGTAGACCTGGTAAAGTATCCTTTTTAGACTATTTTGACAAAGGAGTAATGGAATCACGGGGCCTGCATACCCCTAGGCCCATGACCAGCTGGACCCGGTAAAGTATTCTTTTTAGAATATTTTCAGAAAAGGCAATGGAATCCCGAGGCCTACATATTCTTAGGCCCAAGAGCAAGTACACCTGGTAGAAAATTATTTTTAGACCATTTTGGCAGAGGAACACTGGGATCCCGGGGCCTACATACCCCTAGGTCCAAGAACAGGTAGACCCAGTATAGTTTTCTTTCAAGACTATTTTGGAATGGAGCAAACAATAGGATCCCTGGGTCTGTATACTCCTAGGCCCAGGAGCAGGTAGACCCGGTAAAGTATCCTTTTTAGACTATTTTGGTAAAGGAACACTGGGAACCCGGGCCTACATACCCCAGGCCCATAAGCAGGTAGATCCGGTAAAGCATCCTTTTTAGACTATTTTGGAAGAGGGCAGAGGAACCATGGGATCTGCATACTCCTAGGACCATAAGCAGGTAGACCTGGTAAAGTATCCTTTTTAGACTATTTTGGTAGAGGAACACTGGGAACCCAGGGCCTACATACCCCGACTATTTTGGAGCACTGGAATCCTGGGGCCTGCATAACCCCTAGGCCCGTGATCAGGTATAATTGGCCTAAACAGAAGCAAACAACGAGACTAGAATAAGAAGAGAGCTCATCTTACCCGCTCCTGTCCGTTGGCCGTCCTGGCTATATCGGCAAACCTTAGGTAGGCCTCGGCCGCTACATCCTCAAAGCTGGCAGGTGGAGGCGGCGTGTAAGGTCCGTGCTGTAAAGGTATCGGAGGCAGAGGCGGGACTTCTTCGTGGACCACGGTCTCCTGCGTCGCCCCGTCTGCCGTCCCCTCATCCTCCTCCTCCGTGTCCGATTGCAGGAAGGAGAATTTGGAGCGCTGCTCTTTCAGCAAGGCCTCGATACGAGAGTCCAGGCTGCTGCTGTGCTGCGTGAACGGCAAGCTCTCGGAAACGCCGTCCGGGAGAGGCGAGCACGATCGGGCGGGAGACGGCGGCGGGGAACACGCCGGCAGCGGGGGCGGGGGAGGAGGCGGTTCCCAGCTCTCAGATGGGGGAGGCGGAGGCTGTATTAGAGACGAGGATGGCGGAGACGGGGGAAGAGGTGGATGTAGTCGATAGTCCCAGTCGGTTTGAGGTTCTTCCGGAGGAGGAGGCGGAGGAGGAGGTGTCGGCACAGGAGGAGTCCCGGGGAAGCGGTGTAAGGGCGGCGGCTCCTCCGGCGGCGGAGGAGGAGGTTTCCGGTGGCGAGAGCGGTAGGACTGAGGTGAGGTGCGGTGTTGGTGTCTGTGGTATCGTCTGTGGCTGCTGTCGGGCTGCGAGGAAGAGGAGGAAGCGGATGAATAATGATGTCCGGAGCGGCGCGAGTAGGAATCGCCCGAGCTGTTCTCCTGTCGCCGGGACTTGTATCCTGAGGCATCGTGAGAACTGGAATGGCTGGGGGTGCTCTGCCTGCAGAACAAACAGCCAATCAAAGCACAATTAAAAAACTCACCCTTTCCGACATATCAGCTGTAGCGTAGCAAACTACAGAAAATCAATACGGAGACACCTGATCAATGCAGCCAGAGTACTGCTCCCCAGATCGAGGAAAACAAAGGAAATCCCAACAGAAAAAGACTGAAGTAGACAGAATAAAAAAAAGATGGGAGGAGCTAACAGCAACAGTCCAGGACAGGGAGGAGGAGAATCGGATCGTATGGACCTCATGGCACGTGTTCCGGACTTAAATAATAATCCCACACCTTCCTCTCTCCCAAGGGCTCACTGTGGGCCATGAGAGGAAGTGGTGAGACTTCCCGTGACCAGGACTCTGCTCCCTGTCCTGCCCGGCGGCAGGCCTAGTAGATGCAGCCCCTCCCCCCCCCCCCTCCTCCTCCTTCTCTCTCTACCCTTCAACCCCCCCCATTCCCACCCCTTTTTTTCCCCTCTCTATTTTCAATTTCCTCTCTACTCTTGCGTAGGAGCGGGGTGAGGTGAGTTTTTTTAGGGCGTTCTGGGGGGTTTCACGCAGCTATCGGGGTGCCCCGCGGAAGTGGACCAAAACCCAGGATAGTGAAAATCCTGGGTGTTGGTCCACTTTAAGCAGGCTGCTCTCCTCATATAGTTTTTACATTCAATAGGAGACACAAAATGCAGCCCGGTATTTGAGGCAGATAAGTGGCAACCTACCTGCTGGAATAGGCCGAGTCCTGAGAGTAAGGGGTGCCAGAGCGCGGAGTGTAAGGAGTGCCCTGGGAGGACGACAGGGATGGGGTATACTGACGGTACATGGATCCGGCATCTTGAGAAGACGGGGTGCCATTTCCGGGTAGGAAGGAGGAGGAGGAGTCCGTGGACGAGCGCCGCTGGCTGTCGCCCTGGAGACACAGACAGACAGAGGTTATTGCACACAACGGTTATTTTATCCCACAAAATTCTCTCTCATACTGAGCCACAACTGCCCCTTAAAGAGGAACAATACCCAATATATTTACCCTCTTGGGTTTTGTTCCTCATGCTGTTGGCAGCCACATTTGGGATGATCGGCTGTGTGTATCCACCAGGGGCTTGTATTCCATTTATATTTTCTTTGGCACTTTGAGCAACAAGAAAATGTCCCCGCTCACCTGTAGCTGTAGGCGTGCCTGCGCCAGCCATTCAGAAACGGGTAAAGTGGGGATGCAGCCCCGGGGGGAGATATGCCACAGGATCAGTAGAAAGACCAGGGTGGATGACTCCGGGGGCTTCACACAGCCGGGCATCCCAATTTGAGATGCCACATAAAGCAAAGGAAGGATGCCACATGCGTCCAGAATGCTACATTGGGTTCTGTTTATTCATATAGATGGCAAAGAATGCCGACTGGATGAAAGCCCGCACATGTGCCTCAGGATCGGAAAGGGCCGGTACACACGATTTTAGGGGGGGGGGGGTGTTCACACAGAGCAACAGGGATCAAAACCAGATATGGTTCACTTTGAAGCAGACCTAAACCTTCATCTGCAACTGTGTGTCAGTTGGGGTTCAGGCAACACAAATACTCCAGCAGCCATTTCTTGACTCCCGTTGAATTAAACTCTGCTATCTGCTCACTGTTTTTTTTTTTGAGCGGGGAGGCGAGATTAGTCTCTGTTGGATTGGATATTGCGAGTATCCCTCTCATGTAGGCAAAAATACAGTTAGTGTGCACCACCTGAATCTATTAAACCTAAGGTATATTTATAGGTGCTGGCAGTAAAGGAAGAAGACCATAATGCAAACTAAATGGAGGCCCTAGACCTGCCCCCCCCCCAAAAAAAATCCTTATAATACTGCCGCACACTAACACACGTATAAGTATATATCCAATTACATATGGTAAATGTAAAGCATGAATTTATTAGGTAAAGTTAAAAATACATACTAACAATACATAAAGGACTCATTAAAAACACAAACACATACTCAGTTTGTGGGAGGGATCCCTACTATGGCTCTAGATATACCAATGATAGTAAATAAATAATTAATTAATTGATGACGTTAAGATAACAATTGATAATGCTTATTAATGACATGGCCAAAAAGCAAAAATGAAATGAATGACAAAAGGATATAGAAAGTGCAAAACAGTGTTTAAAAGTTCATACAAAAAATCCAAACCAACAACCATATAACGATTAAGAAATTGTGATCCCAGGACATGGGTAAAAAACTCACATGATCAAATAAAGTGCAAAGTGCAAGAAATACTAAGAAATTATTCTATTGATAGTGACCAAAATGTACATTTGAATAGTTTGCATTATATCCCTCTCATGTAGAGCTGATGCCGTGAGGGGGGTAGGTGAGGTTAGTGTACTGTCCCCCACTGGATGGAGCTCTACTAGGAGAAGGTGATTATCTCTAATGCAGGGCTGATGCCGTGAGGGGGGTAGGCAAGGTTAGTTTAGTGCCCCTTTGGGACAGGGACCCACCCGACACAGTAGCTATTTAGGATTTCGGTCTGAAAGGAGTTTATAAATGAGATACTGGAAAACAAGCCATTGCGACCTCGCGTCCCCTTACCTGTTCGGGCAGCAGCCTTTCCTGTGCCCACCTCCCAGGGGTGGGGACCGACTGAGCATTGTAGGTACCGGCAACGATCAGATCGTAATACTTTTTCCGCTGCTGACCTGTAATAGGCAAAAAAATATTTCCACATTACCCACACTGAATATAATAGAGACTGTCTATTAAAGCACGGCAGAGGTCAGACGCTCCTCCACATTGCCACTTACCCAGCAGGTCGAGCTCGGCGTGCACGACTGTGCCCATGACGGAGGTGTTGTGGAGCTGGCCCACCGTCTCCTTGGCGGCCCGCGAGCTGGAGAACAGAACCTTGGCCAGGCCCAAGTGTTTGCGGGTCTCCGGGTGCAGCAGGATCTCCACCTCCTCCACGTGGCCAAACTTGCGGCACATGTCGGCGAGGAAGGGCTCTCGGATGTTGTCGTTCAGGTGGGCGAACGTCACCTCCTTCTGGGGAAGCTGCCCGATGTAGAACTTATCGTACTGGTAAAAAAAAAATACCATTTTGTGAATACTCACCTGTAAAATGGGTATTATAAGTATGTCACACACCCCGCTTCAAACAATAATTACTCTTGGGTTACTCCACCAGCAGGTGGTGACGTTGCAGAGAAGTCTTGAAAAACGAGCCCCTCCTGATCTATAATACCTGGGACCTCCCACTCATTCCCCAGTTTTCAAACAGCAGTAAAGACAAGGTACCAGGAAAAAACCCATAGGAAACCCTCAAACTGTAAACAAAGCTTCACCCTATAAAGAATCCAGGATACCAAAAAGGGCGGGTGAAGTGGGGTGTGTGACATACTTATAATACCCATTTTACAGGTGAGTATTTCACAAAATGGTATTATTCTAAGTATGTCACACACCCCGCTTCAAACATTAATAATTACTCTTGGGACATCCAAAAGCAGTGTCCAGAAAGGGCGGGTATCCAACAAGGCAACAATGCAGAAACTCAAACCACTGCAGCTTGCAGAACCTTGCGGCCAAACACAGCATCCGCTGAAGCCCGCACATCAACCTTATAAGACTCTGAAAAAGTGTGAACAGAAGACCAAGTTGCAGCCTTACACACTTGTTCCACAGAAGCCTGGTGCTGAAAAGCCCAGGACGCTCCAACCGCGCGAGTAGAATGAGCAGTGATACGAAAAGGGGGATCCTTCCCCTTGGCAGAATAGGCCCCAACAACAGCCTGACGAAACCACTTGCTAATGGAAGACTTAGCCGGAGCCAAACCCATCCTAGGCCCACAGGGCACCACGAAAAAGGCATTAGTCTTACGAAAAGGATATGTAGAAAGCAAATAGTACGTCACACAGCGTACCACGACCAAACAGCGCAAAACCCTCTCCTTGTCATTCCTAGGCTTAGGACACAAGGAAGGAAGAGCAATGCCCTGGTTAAGATGAAAAGCAGAGACCGCCTTAGGAAGAAAGTCCGGTTTGAAGCGGAAAACCACTTTGTCCTGATGTCTCTCAAAGTAAGGAACCTGAATCGACAAAGCTGCCAACTCCGAAACTCGCCGAACCGAAGTGATGGCCACCAAAAAAGGCAACCTTCTGAGTCAGAGTAGAAGAACACTGGGAGATAAGTGGGAGGTCCCAGGTATTATAGACCAGGAGGGGCTCGTTTTTCAAGACTTATCTGCAACGTCGCCACCTGCTGGTGGAGTAACCCAAGTGAAATTATTAATGTTTGAAGCGGGGTGTGTGACATACTTAGAATACAAGAATTATACATTAGCCCACCCCTAAAAATAGACCGAGACCTCTCTTTTTAACCAGATTTAGAGACAGATTTAGGTTGGTCTGCAAGCTAACAGGGTTGAGTGCTGTGGCTCCTTTAAGACTTTTGAATCTGAGGTGGAAACAGGATCCGCTCTGCATGTCCAGTCAGGTCTGTAAACTGTGGCCTCTGTGTGTGTTCATGGGGGGGGGGGGGGGGGCTCCAGCAACCATGAGGGCGAACCCTTACCTTAAATTTGGGCACAGGAAGGGAGACCTCTCGCGGCTTGCTCCACATTCGCTGTGGTCGGGGATCCCGCACATCTCCCAGTGGAATAAACGGCCCATCCTGGGAAGACAGAGAGTAGGGAGTTACCAATGGAGAAGACGCACACTCCCCACCCAAAACCTGGCGCACATGTAATGATTAATATTCATAAAGCGCTGCACAAGTAGAAATAATAAGTAGAAATAAAAGCGCATCAAATGCCTGTCCTTGTGACCTTATAATCTTAAGGGTAAGGGAGTGGAGAAAAGACGCTGCATTATACATGCCAAGCACGGCGGCATGCGCTCTGTAGGGTGTTAAAGTGGACCATGCTGATCGGCCCGGGAATCTTATCCGATCGATTCCCTTTCCCCCTAGGGGAACAAAAATCGGGATGCCCCGCTGTGTGGAACCCCCCAGGGCGCCCCATACACTTACCTTGTTCCCCAGGCCAACGGCGCATGCGCAAGCCGCGGCCGCATCCCCGCTATCCTTCTAACAGGGCACGTGCCCACGGCAGGAATTTATGAATGGCCGGCACGGGCACCCTCACTGTTAAAGGGAAGCGGGGGATGTGACCGCCAGCGCACTCGGAGCCGCTGGCCTTAGACGACGTGACGTTAGCAGCTCCGAGCTCGCTGATTGGACGAGCAGGGCATCCTGAATCTGGATATCCCAGGGATAGGGGAATCAAGCGGCCCTAGAATCGTATAGATTCAGGTGACCAAGGGGGATTTTAAACAGCGGGGGTGCCCCATTCCTCTTTAACCCGCTTCCGGCTACTGCTGGGGAGCCCCAAATTTAGGAGATACTCACCTTTTCCTCACAAAGCTTTGTGGAACCAGCGACAGGAAACGCACATAATGAATGCTGGCCACAAGTGTGCAACCTTTTCTGTCCCCCATCGGACGGAGCAGCGCTAGAAGAAGCTCTCTAATGGACACGTTTAGTGCCCCTGCCATGAGTTGCAAGGGCTAATTAGGCCCGCCCTAAGTAAAGCATAAGCCCCCCCCCCTGCTTATAGACAGACCCCCTGCTTACTGTGATGTTGAAGTGCACGCCATCGTAGCGGTAAATCTTCTGGCTGCTCCTGATCCCGGGAAGCGCCGGGTCCAGCAACAGCTTGTAGCTCCTCCATTGGACGCCGGCCCCTCTGTGGCTGTCACCCTCGGGCTCCATCTGGGGACATCGGACCTGCAACAACACCACAGCGCTCTCATTTGTGTTGCGGTGAGGTCGTATATCTGGGGGTCTCAGCGGTCTCTCGCATTCTCTGTGCCGTCTCACACTCAGACCTGTCTCTAGGCCAGGGGTTAGCAGTCTCTTGGGCTTACTTACTGAGTGCATAGCTGTTGTGTCTGTCTATAACTCGACAGGCTCTCTGATGTGTCTCAGTCGAGCTCTAGACATCCAAGAAAATGTGAGAATACAGACTCTCGGATGTCTCTATTCTCTATGTGCTGTCTATAGCGGCCTGAGGTCTTTTTGTGTATTCTCGCACCTTTCTGGCCGTCTCTAGCCCCAGCAGTCTCTTTCACTATAGTCTCACCCTTTCCTGGCTGTCTAGTGCTCAGTGGTCTCTCAGATGTCCCTTTCACTATAGTCTCACACTTTCCTGGCTGTCTAGGGCTCAGTGGTCTCTCAGATGTCCCTTTCACTATAGTCTCACACTTTCCTGGCTGTCTAGTGCTCAGTGGTTTCTCAGATGTCCCTTTCACTATAGTCTCACACTTTCCTGGCTGTCTAGTGCTCAGTGGTCTCTCAGATGTGTCTTTCACTATAGTCTCACCCTTTCCTGGCTGTCTAGGGCTCAGTGGTCTCTCAGATGTGTCTTTCACTATAGTCTCACACTTTCTTGGCAGTCTAGAGCTCAGTGGTCTCTCAGATGTCCCTTTCACTATAGTCTCACCCTTTCCTGGCTGTCTAGTGCTCAGTGGTCTCTCAGATGTCCCTTTCACTATAGTCTCACACTTTCCTGGCTGTCTAGAGCTTAGTGATCTCTCAGATGTGTCTTTCACTATAGTCTCACACTTTCTTGGCTGTCTAGAGCTCAGTGGTCTCTCAGATGTCCCTTTCACTATAGTCTCACCCTTTCCTGGCTGTCTAGAACTCAGTTGTCTCTCAGATGTCCCTTTCACTATAGTCTCACACTTTCCTGGCTGTCTAGAGCTCGGTGGTCTCTCAGATGTCCCTTTCACTATAGTCTCACACTTTCCTGGCTGTCTAGAGCTTAGTGGTCTCTCAGATGTCCCTTTCACTATAGTCTCACACTTTCTTGGCTGTCTAGAGCTCAGTTGTCTCTCAGATGTCCCTTTCACTATAGTCTCACTATTTCCTGGCTGTCTAGAGCTTAGTGATCTCTCAGATGTGTCTTTCACTATAGTCTCACTATTTCCTGGCTGTCTAGTGCTCCGTGGTCTCTCAGATGTGTCTTTCACTATAGTCTCACTATTTCCTGGCTGTCTAGTGCTCCGTGGTCTCTCAGATGTCCCTTTCACTATAGTCTCACACTTTCCTGGCTGTCTAGGGCTCAGTGGTTTCTCAGATGTCCCTTTCACTATAGTCTCACACTTTCCTGGCTGTCTAGTGCTCAGTGGTCTCTCAGATGTGTCTTTCACTATAGTCTCACCCTTTCCTGGCTGTCTAGGGCTCAGTGATCTCTCAGATGTCCCTTTCACTATAGTCTCACACTTTCCTGGCTGTCTAGTGCTCAGTGGTCTCTCAGATGTCCCTTTCACTATAGTCTCACACTTTCCTGGCTGTCTAGAGCCCAGTGGTCTCTCAGATGTCCCTTTCACTATAGTCTCACACTTTCCTGGCTGTCTAGAGCCCAGTGGTCTCTCAGATGTCCCTTTCGCTATAGTCTCACACTTTCCTGGCTGTCTAGAGCTCAGCAGTCACACAGATGTCTGTGTTTTCACTCTATGGGCCGTCTATAGTCTCAGCAGTCCCCAAGATGTCTCTTTCCTTACATTGTCGGCTAGCGGAAACTCTTCAGTTTCAAGAGGTCTCTGTATTCTCCCTCTAGATGGGCTACCTAAAGTCACAGTGGCCTCTCAGATGTCTCTCTATATCACCCTTCCCCGGCTGTCTATAGTCTCAGCCATCTCTTTCTCTGTGCTCGCACATTCTATTGCCTGTCTCTAGCTGGGCAGTTTCTCAGATGTCTCTTTCTCTTTACTCTTACACTTTCTTTGCTGTCTAAAGCTCAGCAGTCCCAGATATCCTTGTATTCTCTCTATACGGACTGTCTAAAGTCTCAGCGGTCTCTTTCTCTACATTTTCACACATTGTTGGCAGTCTAAAGCTCAGCAGCCTCTCAAAGGTAACCTGCCCAGCTACCCGACTGTCTCCAGCTGAGGAGTCTCTCTCTCTATAGCCCAGATGTATCTCAGCAATCCCTTTTTCTATGCTCTCACTCTATAAACTGTCCCTAGCTGGGCGATCTCTCGGATGTCTCTCTCTATATTTTCACACATTCTTGGCTGTCTAGAGCACAGCAAGCTCTCAAAGGTCAGCTCAACAGCCTCCTGACTGTCTCTAGCTTAGCAGTCTCTCGGGTGTCTCTTTCTCCATAGTCCAGACGTCTCTCCCCCTCTCCCCTCACCCCTTCTTGTCTGTCTATAGTCTCTGCAGTTTCTTAAATGTCTCTAGAGCTCAACGGTCTCTCAGACCCTATTGGCTGTCTCTAGTCTCTGGTCTCTCAGGCAGCCTGTGTGAAGTGTGTGCCTCAACTGTCTCTCACCCTCTGGGCGGTCTCTGGTCTCAGCAGTCTCTTGCTCACCCTCTCTGGGCTGTCTCTAGTCTCAGCAGTCTCTTGCTCACCCTCTCTGGGCGGTCTCTGGTCTCAGCAGTCTCTTGCTCACCCTCTCTGGGCGGTCTCTGGTCTCAGCAGTCTCTTGCTCACCCTCTCTGGTCTCAGCAGTCTCTTGCTCACCCTCTCTGGTCTCAGCAGTCTCTTGCTCACCCTCTCTGGTCTCAGCAGTCTCTTGCTCACCCTCTCTGGTCTCAGCAGTCTCTTGCTCACCCTCTCTGGTCTCAGCAGTCTCTTGCTCACCCTCTCTGGTCTCAGCAGTCTCTTGCTCACCCTCTCTGGTCTCAGCAGTCTCTTGCTCACCCTCTCTGGGCTGTCTCTAGTCTCAGCAGTCTCTTGCTCACCCTCTCTGGGCGGTCTCTGGTCTCAGCTGTCTCTTGCTCACCCTCTCTGGGCGGTCTCTGGTCTCAGCTGTCTCTTGCTCACCCTCTCTGGGCTGTCTCTGGTCTCAGTTGTCTCTTTCCCACCTTCCCTGGGATGTCTCTGGTCTCAGCTGTCTCTCTGGCAGTCCATAGCAGTCTATGTGAGGTGTTTGTACCTCAGCTGTCTCTTCCCCACCTTCCCTGGGATGTCTCTAGTCTCAGCTGTCTCTCTGGCAGTACATAGCAGTCTATGTGAGGTGTTTGTACCTCAGCTGTCTCTTCCTCACCTTCTCTGGGCTGTCTCTTGCTCACCCTCCCTGGGCTGTCTCTAGTCTCAGCAGTCTCTTGCTCACCCTCCCTGGGATGTCTCTAGTCTCAGCAGTCTCTTGCTCACCCTCCCTGGGCTGTCTCTAGTCTCAGCAGTCTCTCTGGCAGTCCATAGCAGTCTATGTGAGGTGTTAGTACCTCAGCTGTTTTTCTCTCACCCACAATTATCTGTCTCTGGTCTCAGCAGTCTCTTGCTCCCCCTCTCTGGGCTGTCTCTGGTCTCAGCAGTCTCTTGCTCACCCTCTCTGGGCGGTCTCTGGTCTCAGCAGTCCCTTGCTCACCCTCTCTGGGCGGTCTCTGGTCTCAGCAGTCTCTTGCTCACCCTCTCTGGGCGGTCTCTGGTCTCAGCAGTCTCTTGCTCACCCTCTCTGGGCGGTCTCTGGTCTCAGCAGTCTCTTGCTCACCCTCTCTGGGCGGTCTCTGGTCTCAGCAGTCTCTTGCTCACCCTCCCTGGGCGGTCTCTGGTCTCAGCAGTCTCTTGCTCACCCTCCCTGGGCTGTCTCTAGTCTCAGCAGTCTCTTGCTCACCCTCCCTGGGCGGTCTCTGGTCTCAGCAGTCTCTTGCTCACCCTCTCTGGGCGGTCTCTGGTCTCAGCAGTCCCTTGCTCACCCTCTCTGGGCGGTCTCTGGTCTCAGCAGTCTCTTGCTCACCCTCTCTGGGCGGTCTCTGGTCTCAGCAGTCTCTTGCTCACCCTCTCTGGGCGGTCTCTGGTCTCAGCAGTCTCTTGCTCACCCTCTCTGGGCGGTCTCTGGTCTCAGCAGTCTCTTGCTCACCCTCTCTGGGCGGTCTCTGGTCTCAGCAGTCTCTTGCTCACCCTCCCTGGGCGGTCTCTGGTCTCAGCAGTCTCTTGCTCACCCTCTCTGGGCGGTCTCTGGTCTCAGCAGTCTCTTGCTCACCCTCTCTGGGCGGTCTCTGGTCTCAGCAGTCTCTTGCTCACCCTCTCTGGGCGGTCTCTGGTCTCAGCAGTCTCTTGCTCACCCTCTCTGGGCGGTCTCTGGTCTCAGCAGTCTCTTGCTCACCCTCTCTGGGCTGTCTCTGGTCTCAGCAGTCTCTTGCTCACCCTCTCTGGGCGGTCTCTGGTCTCAGCAGTCTCTTGCTCACCCTCTCTGGGCGGTCTCTGGTCTCAGCAGTCTCTTGCTCACCCTCTCTGGGCTGTCTCTAGTCTCAGCAGTCTCTTGCTCACCCTCTCTGGGCGGTCTCTGGTCTCAGCAGTCTCTTGCTCACCCTCCCTGGGCTGTCTCTAGTCTCAGCAGTCTCTTGCTCACCCTCCCTGGGCTGTCTCTAGTCTCAGCAGTCTCTTGCTCACCCTCCCTGGGCTGTCTCTAGTCTCAGCAGTCTCTTGCTCACCCTCCCTGGGCGGTCTCTGGTCTCAGCAGTCTCTCTGGCAGTCCATAGCAGTCTATGTGAGGTGTTAGTACCTCAGCTGTCTATTTCTCACCCACAATTGTCTGTCTCTGGTCTCAGCAGTCTCTTGCTCACCCTCTCTGGGCGGTCTCTGGTCTCAGCAGTCTCTTGCTCACCCTCTCTGGGCAGTCTCTGGTCTCAGCAGTCTCTTGCTCACCCTCTCTGGGCGGTCTCTGGTCTCAGCAGTCTCTTGCTCACCCTCTCTGGGCTGTCTCTGGTCTCAGCAGTCTCTCTGGTAGTCCATAGCAGTCTATGTGAGGTGTTTGTACCTCAGCTGTCTCTTCCTCACCCACAATTATCTGTCTCTGGTCTCAGCTGTCTCTTCGTCACCCTCTCTGGGCTGTCTCTGGTCTCAGCTGTCTCTTTCCCACCTTCCCTGGGATGTCTCTGGTCTCAGCTGTCTCTCTGGCAGTCCACAGCAGTCTATGTGAGGTGTTTGTACCTCAGCTGTCTCTTCCTCACCTTCTCTGGGCTGTCTCTTGATCACCTTCTCTGGGATGTCTCTTGTCTCAGCAGTCTCTTGCTCACCCTCTCTGGGCTGTCTCTGGTCTCAGCAGTCTCTTGCTCACCCTCTCTGGGCTGTCTCTGGTCTCAGCAGTCTCTCTGGTAGTCCATAGCAGTCTATGTGAGGTGTTTGTACCTCAGCTGTCTCTTCCCCACCTTCCCTGGGATGTCTCTAGTCTCAGCTGTCTCTCTGGCAGTCCATAGCAGTCTATGTGAGGTGTTTGTACCTCAGCTGTCTCTTCCTCACCTTCTCTGGGCTGTCTCTAGTCTCAGCAGTCTCTTGCTCACCCTCCCTGGGCTGTCTCTAGTCTCAGCAGTCTCTTGCTCACCCTCCCTGGGCTGTCTCTAGTCTCAGCAGTCTCTTGCTCACCCTCCCTGGGCTGTCTCTAGTCTCAGCAGTCTCTTGCTCACCCTCCCTGGGCTGTCTCTAGTCTCAGCAGTCTCTTGCTCACCCTCCCTGGGCGGTCTCTGGTCTCAGCAGTCTCTCTGGCAGTCCATAGCAGTCTATGTGAGGTGTTAGTACCTCAGCTGTCTATTTCTCACCCACAATTGTCTGTTTCTGGTCTCAGCTGTCTCTTCCTCACCTTCCCTGGGCGGTCTCTGGTCTCAGCAGTCTCTTGCTCACCCTCTTTGGGCGGTCTCTGGTCTCAGCAGTCTCTTGCTCACCCTCTCTGGGCGGTCTCTGGTCTCAGCAGTCTCTTGCTCACCCTCTCTGGGCGGTCTCTGGTCTCAGCAGTCTCTTGCTCACCCTGTCTTGGCTGTCTCTGGTCTCAGCAGTCTCTCTGGTAGTCCATAGCAGTCTATGTGAGGTGTTTGTACCTCAGCTGTCTCTTCCTCACCCACAATTATCTGTCTCTGGTCTCAGCTGTCTCTTCGTCACCCTCTCTGGGCTGTCTCTGGTCTCAGCTGTCTCTTTCCCACCTTCCCTGGGATGTCTCTGGTCTCAGCTGTCTCTCTGGCAGTCCATAGCAGTCTATGTGAGGTGTTTGTACCTCAGCTGTCTCTTCCTCACCTTCTCTGGGCTGTCTCTTGCTCACCCTCTCTGGGCTGTCTCTTGCTCACCCTCTCTGGGATGTCTCTTGCTCACCCTCTCTGGGATGTCTCTTGCTCACCCTCTCTGGGATGTCTCTTGCTCACCCTCTCTGGGATGTCTCTTGTCTCAGCAGTCTCTTGCTCACCCTCTCTGGGCTGTCTCTGGTCTCAGCTGTCTCTTTCCCACCTTCCCTGGGATGTCTCTGGTCTCAGCTGTCTCTCTGGCAGTCCACAGCAGTCTATGTGAGGTGTTTGTACCTCAGCTGTCTCTTCCCCACCTTCCCTGGGATGTCTCTAGTCTCAGCTGTCTCTCTGGCAGTCCATAGCAGTCTATGTGAGGTGTTTGTACCTCAGCTGTCTCTTCCTCACCCACAATTATCTGTCTCTGGTCTCAGCTGTCTCTTCGTCACCCTCTCTGGGCTGTCTCTGGTCTCAGCTGTCTCTTTCCCACCTTCCCTGGGATGTCTCTGGTCTCAGCTGTCTCTCTGGCAGTCCATAGCAGTCTATGTGAGGTGTTTGTACCTCAGCTGTCTCTTCCTCACCTTCTCTGGGCTGTCTCTTGCTCACCCTCTCTGGGCTGTCTCTTGCTCACCCTCTCTGGGCTGTCTCTTGCTCACCCTCTCTGGGCTGTCTCTTGCTCACCCTCTCTGGGCTGTCTCTTGCTCACCCTCTCTGGGCTGTCTCTTGCTCACCCTCTCTGGGCTGTCTCTTGCTCACCCTCTCTGGGCTGTCTCTTGCTCACCCTCTCTGGGCTGTCTCTTGCTCACCCTCTCTGGGCTGTCTCTTGCTCACCCTCTCTGGGATGTCTCTTGCTCACCCTCTCTGGGATGTCTCTTGCTCACCCTCTCTGGGATGTCTCTTGCTCACCCTCTCTGGGATGTCTCTTGCTCACCCTCTCTGGGATGTCTCTTGCTCACCCTCTCTGGGATGTCTCTTGCTCACCCTCTCTGGGATGTCTCTTGCTCACCCTCTCTGGGATGTCTCTTGCTCACCCTCTCTGGGATGTCTCTTGCTCACCCTCTCTGGGATGTCTCTTGCTCACCCTCTCTGGGATGTCTCTTGTCTCAGCAGTCTCTTGCTCACCCTCTCTGGGCTGTCTCTGGTCTCAGCTGTCTCTTTCCCACCTTCCCTGGGATGTCTCTGGTCTCAGCTGTCTCTCTGGCAGTCCACAGCAGTCTATGTGAGGTGTTTGTACCTCAGCTGTCTCTTCCCCACCTTCCCTGGGATGTCTCTAGTCTCAGCTGTCTCTCTGGCAGTCCATAGCAGTCTATGTGAGGTGTTTGTACCTCAGCTGTCTCTTCCTCACCTTCTCTGGGCTGTCTCTTGCTCACCCTCCCTGGGCTGTCTCTAGTCTCAGCAGTCTCTTGCTCACCCTCCCTGGGATGTCTCTAGTCTCAGCAGTCTCTTGCTCACCCTCCCTGGGCTGTCTCTGGTCTCAGCAGTCTCTTGCTCCCCCTCTCTGGGCTGTCTCTGGTCTCAGCAGTCTCTTGCTCACCCTCTCTGGGCGGTCTCTGGTCTCAGCAGTCCCTTGCTCACCCTCTCTGGGCGGTCTCTGGTCTCAGCAGTCTCTTGCTCACCCTCTCTGGGCGGTCTCTGGTCTCAGCAGTCTCTTGCTCACCCTCTCTGGGCGGTCTCTGGTCTCAGCAGTCTCTTGCTCACCCTCTCTGGGCGGTCTCTGGTCTCAGCAGTCTCTTGCTCACCCTCTCTGGGCGGTCTCTGGTCTCAGCAGTCTCTTGCTCACCCTCCCTGGGCGGTCTCTGGTCTCAGCAGTCTCTTGCTCACCCTCTCTGGGCGGTCTCTGGTCTCAGCAGTCTCTTGCTCACCCTCTCTGGGCGGTCTCTGGTCTCAGCAGTCTCTTGCTCACCCTCTCTGGGCGGTCTCTGGTCTCAGCAGTCTCTTGCTCACCCTCCCTGGGCGGTCTCTGGTCTCAGCAGTCTCTTGCTCACCCTCTCTGGGCGGTCTCTGGTCTCAGCAGTCTCTTGCTCACCCTCTCTGGGCGGTCTCTGGTCTCAGCAGTCTCTTGCTCACCCTCTCTGGGCGGTCTCTGGTCTCAGCAGTCTCTTGCTCACCCTCTCTGGGCGGTCTCTGGTCTCAGCAGTCTCTTGCTCACCCTCTCTGGGCGGTCTCTGGTCTCAGCAGTCTCTTGCTCACCCTCTCTGGGCTGTCTCTAGTCTCAGCAGTCTCTTGCTCACCCTCTCTGGGCGGTCTCTGGTCTCAGCAGTCTCTTGCTCACCCTCCCTGGGCTGTCTCTAGTCTCAGCAGTCTCTTGCTCACCCTCCCTGGGCTGTCTCTAGTCTCAGCAGTCTCTTGCTCACCCTCCCTGGGCTGTCTCTAGTCTCAGCAGTCTCTTGCTCACCCTCCCTGGGCGGTCTCTGGTCTCAGCAGTCTCTCTGGCAGTCCATAGCAGTCTATGTGAGGTGTTAGTACCTCAGCTGTCTATTTCTCACCCACAATTGTCTGTCTCTGGTCTCAGCAGTCTCTTGCTCACCCTCTCTGGGCAGTCTCTGGTCTCAGCAGTCTCTTGCTCACCCTCTCTGGGCGGTCTCTGGTCTCAGCAGTCTCTTGCTCACCCTCTCTGGGCGGTCTCTGGTCTCAGCAGTCTCTTGCTCACCCTCTCTGGGCTGTCTCTGGTCTCAGCAGTCTCTCTGGTAGTCCATAGCAGTCTATGTGAGGTGTTTGTACCTCAGCTGTCTCTTCCTCACCCACAATTATCTGTCTCTGGTCTCAGCTGTCTCTTCGTCACCCTCTCTGGGCTGTCTCTGGTCTCAGCTGTCTCTTTCCCACCTTCCCTGGGATGTCTCTGGTCTCAGCTGTCTCTCTGGCAGTCCACAGCAGTCTATGTGAGGTGTTTGTACCTCAGCTGTCTCTTCCCCACCTTCCCTGGGATGTCTCTAGTCTCAGCTGTCTCTCTGGCAGTCCATAGCAGTCTATGTGAGGTGTTTGTACCTCAGCTGTCTCTTCCTCACCCACAATTATCTGTCTCTGGTCTCAGCTGTCTCTTCGTCACCCTCTCTGGGCTGTCTCTGGTCTCAGCTGTCTCTTTCCCACCTTCCCTGGGATGTCTCTGGTCTCAGCTGTCTCTCTGGCAGTCCATAGCAGTCTATGTGAGGTGTTTGTACCTCAGCTGTCTCTTCCTCACCTTCTCTGGGCTGTCTCTTGCTCACCCTCTCTGGGCTGTCTCTTGCTCACCCTCTCTGGGCTGTCTCTTGCTCACCCTCTCTGGGCTGTCTCTTGCTCACCCTCTCTGGGCTGTCTCTTGCTCACCCTCTCTGGGCTGTCTCTTGCTCACCCTCTCTGGGATGTCTCTTGCTCACCCTCTCTGGGATGTCTCTTGCTCACCCTCTCTGGGATGTCTCTTGCTCACCCTCTCTGGGATGTCTCTTGCTCACCCTCTCTGGGATGTCTCTTGCTCACCCTCTCTGGGATGTCTCTTGCTCACCCTCTCTGGGATGTCTCTTGCTCACCCTCTCTGGGATGTCTCTTGCTCACCCTCTCTGGGATGTCTCTTGCTCACCCTCTCTGGGATGTCTCTTGCTCACCCTCTCTGGGATGTCTCTTGCTCACCCTCTCTGGGATGTCTCTTGTCTCAGCAGTCTCTTGCTCACCCTCTCTGGGCTGTCTCTGGTCTCAGCTGTCTCTTTCCCACCTTCCCTGGGATGTCTCTGGTCTCAGCTGTCTCTCTGGCAGTCCACAGCAGTCTATGTGAGGTGTTTGTACCTCAGCTGTCTCTTCCCCACCTTCCCTGGGATGTCTCTAGTCTCAGCTGTCTCTCTGGCAGTCCATAGCAGTCTATGTGAGGTGTTTGTACCTCAGCTGTCTCTTCCTCACCTTCTCTGGGCTGTCTCTTGATCACCCTCTCTGGGATGTCTCTTGTCTCAGCAGTCTCTTGCTCACCCTCTCTGGGCTGTCTCTGGTCTCAGCAGTCTCTCTGGTAGTCCATAGCAGTCTATGTGAGGTGTTTGTACCTCAGCTGTCTCTTCCCCACCTTCCCTGGGCTGTCTCTAGTCTCAGCAGTCTCTCTGGCAGTCCATAGCAGTCTATGTGAGGTGTTAGTACCTCAGCTGTCTATTTCTCACCCACAATTGTCTGTTTCTGGTCTCAGCTGTCTCTTCCTCACCTTCCCTGGGCGGTCTCTGGTCTCAGCAGTCTCTTGCTCACCCTCTCTGGGCGGTCTCTGGTCTCAGCAGTCTCTTGCTCACCCTCTCTGGGCGGTCTCTGGTCTCAGCAGTCTCTTGCTCACCCTCTCTGGGCTGTCTCTGGTCTCAGCAGTCTCTCTGGTAGTCCATAGCAGTCTATGTGAGGTGTTTGTACCTCAGCTGTCTCTTCCTCACCCACAATTATCTGTCTCTGGTCTCAGCTGTCTCTTCGTCACCCTCTCTGGGCTGTCTCTGGTCTCAGCTGTCTCTTTCCCACCTTCCCTGGGATGTCTCTGGTCTCAGCTGTCTCTCTGGCAGTCCATAGCAGTCTATGTGAGGTGTTTGTACCTCAGCTGTCTCTTCCTCACCTTCTCTGGGCTGTCTCTTGCTCACCCTCTCTGGGATGTCTCTTGTCTCAGCAGTCTCTTGCTCACCCTCTCTGGGCTGTCTCTGGTCTCAGCAGTCTCTCTGGTAGTCCATAGCAGTCTATGTGAGGTGTTTGTACCTCAGCAATCTCGCCCTCAGTCTCCGGGGCCTCTGGGGGATCTCTCGGCCCCCTGAGCCCCTCTCAGGCTCCCCTCGTCTCTCTCCATCACTCACCTGGCGGTCTCCGTGCTCTCCCGGCTGTCTCTTCCTCTCCCAGCGCCCCGGTAAAGCCGCCTTCGCTTCCTCACTCGCACTTTCGGCGCTTCTGAGCCCCTCCCCCTCCGGCAGGCCCCTCCCTTCTCGGTATAATACCTTTTCGGCTGCCACTAACCGTCACCACCACTCGGTCGACTCCATTAGATCCGTCGCGCAATCCGGTAATTTTTTATTCCCTCTTTTAGCTTCGTGACGAATCTAGACACTTTCCGTTAGCGTTACCTATCGCCGTTTCGTCTTCCGCACTTTCCACACAGCGCTACGGAAAAATGACTAACCCTCACCGGAATTCACTTGCAACGTTTCAAATCTGTATCGAACCACATATAAAACAACTCAAGGGAAGATCGATTTTTATTCTATTAAATAAGAATAACTTTGCGTTTGTGACGAATCTGCAGCTCAGGGAGCTCATGCAAATGAAAACATATGAGGAGGGAGTAAAGGCGGGCTCAGACCATAGAGAGGGGAAGGTGGCTAGGGCGGCCCATTCAGAGCCTACTCTATGTCCTTCTCACAGAGCCGCTGTAGTCTTTTCTTTTTCTTCTTTCAACAATAACTTTATTAGTGTCCCTTCAACCTTGACAACGTCCAGTCTTTGTATTGCAATGCACTTACACGCTTTAAAGAGGACCTGTCGTTAAAAATAGGGACTGCCATTGGTCCTGTATATAAAGAAAGTGTGTGTGTATATATATATATATATATATATATATATATATATCCGTCCCCAGTGTTACTACTACGCATTAGATTGAGTTGGGGGGTGACTAGCTGTTGCCCATAGAAACCAATTTGCCATTTAAAAGCAGGGACAACAACACATTTTAATGTGATTTGTGTCATATGATCATTGGCCACCTGACCTGACCCTCTGACGCAACAGCTTCTATAAACCCCCCATATCTTCAAACTGTTCCTAATTTAGAGGTCCCCATACCTCCCAAGTGTCCCTAACTTGGAGGGACAGTCCCTCTTTTGGTTCTGTGTCCCCCTGTCCCTTGTTGTTCTCATTTGCCCCTCTTTGAGGTGTAACTAGATTTGCGCCAGGAAAGGATTCGTTTGCCTATTTAAAGTGTTTATATTGTTGTAACTGTTACACCCTATGTCCTATCAATTCCCCAAAAGGGGGCGTGGCCTAATTTAACAAATGTCCCTCTTTTCCACCCTGAAAAGTTGGTAGGTATGGGTCCCTCTATTGACCCTTCTGTGCCTCTGCCAGGTCTGTGTGAATAAATGATTGCCAAAAGAGTAAGTCTGTTGAGGTGTCCCTCTTTTCTATCTCAGAGGGTTTGGGTGGTATATAGAAGTATTGTACCTGTTGAGGCGTCCCTCCTTTCTATCTCAGAGGGTTGAGGTGGTATATAGAAGGGGTGTGCCTGTTGAGGCGTCCCTCTTTTCTATCTCAGAGAGTTGGGGTGGTATATAGAAGGGGCATGTCTGTTGAGGCGTCCCTCTTTTCTGTCTCTGAGGGTTGGGATGGTATATAGAAGGGGTGTGCCTGTTGAGGCGTCCCTCTCTTCTATCTCAGAGGGTTGGGGTGGTATATAGAAGTGGAGTGCCTGTTGAGGCGTTCCTCTTTTCTATCTCAGAGGGTTGGAGTAGTATATAGAAGGAACAGGTCTGTTGAGACGTCCCTCTCTTTTATCTCAGAGGGTTGAGGTGGTATATAGAAGGAGCGTGCCTGTTGAGGCGTCCCCTTCCTTTTATCTCAGAGGGTTGGGATGGTATATAGAAGGGGCATGCCTGTTGAAGCTTCCCTCTTTTCTATCTCAGAGGGTTGGGGTGGTATATAGAAGGAGCAGGTCAGTTGAGGCGTCCCTCTTTTCTATCTCAGAGGGTTGGGGTGGTATATAGAAGGAGCAGGTCAGTTGAGGCGTCCCTCTTTTCTATCTCAGAGGGTTGGGGTGTTATATAGAAGGGGCGTGTCTGTTGAAGCGTCCCTCTTTTCTATCTCAGAGGGTTGAGGTGCTATATAGAAGATGCGTGCCTGTTGAGCGGGCAATCTGCCCATTGTCTGTACTGGATCTTCAGCCCTCCATTGCCTGTACTCTGTTGTCTGTACTGGATCTTCAGCCCTCCATTGCCTGTACTCTGTTGTCTGTACTGGATCTTCAGCCCTCCATTGCCTGTACTCTGTTGTCTGTACTGGATCTTCAGCCCTCCATTGCCTGTACTCTGTTGTCTGTACTGGATCTTCAGCCCTCCATTGCCTGTACTCTGTTGTCTGTACTGGAGCTTCAGCCCTCCATTGCCTGTACTCTGTTGTCTGTACTGGAACTTCAGCCCTCCATTGCCTGTACTCTGTTGTCTGTACTGGAGATTCAGCCCTCCATTGCCTGTACTCTGTTGTCTGTACTGGAGCTTCAGCCCTCCATTGCCTGTACTCTGTTGTCTGTACTAGAGCTTCAACCCTCCATTCTCTGCACTCTGTTGTCTGTACTGGATCTTCAGCCCTCCATTGCCCGTACTCGGTTGTCTGTACTGGATCTTCAGCCCTCCATTGCCTGTACGCTGTTGTCTGTACTGGAGCTTCAGCCCTCTATTGTCTGTGCTCTGTTGTCTGTACTGGAGTCTCAGCCCTCCATTGCCTGTACGCTGTTGTCTGTACTGGAGATTCAGCCCTCCATTGCCTGTACTCTGTTGTCTGTACTGGATCTTCAGCCCTCCATTGCCTGTACTCTGTTGTCTGTACTGGATCTTCAGCCCTCCATTGCCTGTACTCTGTTGTCTGTACTGGATCTTCAGCCCTCCATTGCCTGTACTCTGTTGTCTGTACTGGAGCTTCAGTCCTCCATTGCCTGTACTCTGTTGTCTGTACTGGATCTTCAGCCCTCCATTGCCTGTAATCTGTTGTCTGTACTGGATCTTCAGCCCTCCATTGCCTGTACTCTGTTGTCTGTACTGGAGCTTCAGCCCTCCATTGCCTGTACTTTGTTGTCTGTACTGGAGCTTCAGCCCTCCATTGCCTGTACTCTGTTGTCTGTACTGGATCTTCAGCCCTCCATTGCCTGTACTCTGTTGTCTGTACTGGATCTTCAGCCCTCCATTGCCTGTACTCTGTTGTCTGTACTGGATCTTCAGCCCTCCATTGCCTGTACTCTGTTGTCTGTACTGGAGCTTCAGCCCTCCATTGCCTGTACTCTGTTGTCTGTACTGGAGCTTCAGCCCTCCATTGCCTGTACTCTGTTGTCTGTACTGGAGCTTCAGCCCTCCATTGCCTGTACTCTGTTGTCTGTACTGGAGATTCAGCCCTCTATTGTCTGTGCTCTGTTGTCTGTACTAGAGCTTCAACCCTCCATTCTCTGCACTCTGTTGTCTGTACTGGATCTTCAGTCCTCCATTGCCCGTACTCGGTTGTCTGTACTGGATCTTCAGCCCTCCATTGCCTGTACTCTGTTGTCTGTACTGGAGTCTCAGCCCTCCATTGCCTGTACTCTGTTGTCTGTACTGGAGCTTCAGCCCTCTATTGTCTGTGCTCTGTTGTCTGTACTGGAGTCTCAGCCCTCCATTGCCTGTACGCTGTTGTCTGTACTGGAGCCTCAGCCCTCTATTGTCTGTGCTCTGTTGTCTGTACTGGAGCTTCAGCCCTCCATTGCCTGTACTCTGTTGTCTGTACTGGAGCTTTAGCCCTCCATTGCCTGTACTCTGTTGTCTGTACTGGAGCTTCAGCCCTCCATTGCCTGTACTCTGTTGTATGTATTGGAGCTTCAGCCCTCCATTGCCTGTACTCTGTTGTATGTATTGGAGCTTCAGCCCTCTATTGCCTGTACTCTGTTGTCTGTACTGGAGCTTCAGCCCTCCATTGCCTGTACTCTGTTGTCTGTACTGGAGATTCAGCCCTCCATTGCCTGTACTCTGTTGTCTGTACTGGAGATTCAGCCTTCCATTTTCTGTACTCTGTTGTCTGTACTGAAGCTTAAGCCCTCTATTGTCTGTACTCTGTTGTCTGTACTGGATCTTCAGCCCTCCATTGCCTGTACTCTGTTGTCTGTACTGGATCTTCAGCCCTCCATTGCCTGTACTCTGTTGTCTGTACTGGATCTTCAGCCCTCCATTGCCTGTACTCTGTTGTCTGTACTGGATCTTCAGCCCTCCATTGCCTGTACTCTGTTGTCTGTACTGGATCTT
The DNA here is from genome assembly GCA_027917425.1 of Gastrophryne carolinensis. NCBI lineage: Eukaryota > Metazoa > Chordata > Amphibia > Anura > Microhylidae > Gastrophryne > Gastrophryne carolinensis. The sequence goes on along the minus strand of CM051240.1, from coordinate 16,212,728 downwards.
CAGCCCTCCATTGCCTGTACTCTGTTGTCTGTACTGGAGCTTCAGCCCTCCATTGCCTGTACTCTGTTGTCTGTACTGGAGCTTCAGCCCTCCATTGCCTGTACTCTGTTGTCTGTACTGGAGCTTCAGCCCTCCATTGCCTGTACTCTGTTGTCTGTACTGGAGATTCAGCCCTCTATTGTCTGTGCTCTGTTGTCTGTACTAGAGCTTCAACCCTCCATTCTCTGCACTCTGTTGTCTGTACTGGATCTTCAGTCCTCCATTGCCCGTACTCGGTTGTCTGTACTGGATCTTCAGCCCTCCATTGCCTGTACTCTGTTGTCTGTACTGGAGTCTCAGCCCTCCATTGCCTGTACGCTGTTGTCTGTACTGGAGTTTCAGCCCTCTATTGTCTGTGCTCTGTTGTCTGTACTGGAGCTTCAGCCCTCCATTGCCTGTACTCTGTTGTCTGTACTGGAGCTTTAGCCCTCCATTGCCTGTACTCTGTTGTCTGTACTGGAGATTCAGCCCTCCATTGCCTGTACTCTGTTGTATGTATTGGAGCTTCAGCCCTCCATTGCCTGTACTCTGCTGTATGTATTGGAACTTCAGCCCTCCATTGCCTGTACTCTGTTGTCTGTACTGGAGATTCAGCCTTCCATTTTCTGTACTCTGTTGTCTGTACTGGAGCTTTAGCACTCCATTGTCTGTGCTCTGTTGTCTGTACTGGAGCTTTAGCACTCCATTGTCTGTGTTCTGTTGTCTGTACTGGAGCTTCAGCCCTCCATTTTCTGTACTCTGTTGTCTGTACTGAAGCTTAAGCCCTCTATTGTCTGTACTCTGTTGTCTGTACTGGAGCCTCAGCCCTCCATTGCCTGTACTCTGTTGTCTGTACTGGAGCTTCAGCCCTCCATTGCCTGTACTCTGTTGTCTGTACTGGAGCTTCAGCCCTCCATTGCCTGTACTCTGTTGTCTGTACTGGAGCTTCAGCCCTCCATTGCCTGTACTCTGTTGTCTGTACTGGAGCTTCAGCCCTCCATTGCCTGTACGCTGTTGTCTGTACTGGAGCTTCAGCCCTCCATTGCCTGTACTCTGTTGTCTGTACTGGAGCTTCAGCCCTCCATTTTCTGTACTCTGTTGTCTGTACTGAAGCTTAAGCCCTCTATTGTCTGTACTCTGTTGTCTGTACTGGAGCCTCAGCCCTACATTGCCTGTACTCTGTTGTCTGTACTGGAGCTTCAGCCCTCCATTGCCTGTACGCTGTTGTCTGTACTGGAGCTTTAGCCCTCCATTGTCTGTACTCTGTTGCCTGTACAGGAGCTTCAGCCCTCCATTGCCTGTACTCTGTTGTCTGTACTGGAGATTCAGCCTTCCATTTCCTGTACTCTGTTGTCTGTACTGAAGCTTCAGCCCTCCATTGCCTGTACTCTGTTGTATGTACTGGAGCTTCAGCCCTCCATTGCCTGTACTCGGTTGTATGTATTGGAGCTTCAGCCCTCTATTGCCTGTACTCTGTTGTCTGTACTGGAGCTTTAGCCCTCCATTGCCTGTACTCTGTTGTATGTATTGGAACTCCAGCCCTCCATTGCCTGTACTCTGTTGTCTGTACTGAAGCTTCAGCCCTCTATTGTCTGTACTCTGTTGTCTGTACTGGAACCTCAGCCCTCCATTGCCTGTACTCTGTTGTCTGTACTGGAGCTTTAGCACTCCATTGTCTGTGCTCTGTTGTCTGTACTGGAGCTTTAGCCCTCTATTGTCTGTACTCTGTTGTCTGTACTGGAGCTTCAGCCCTCCATTGCCTGTACTCTGTTGTATGTATTGGAACTTCAGCCCTCCATTGCCTGTACTCTGTTGTATGTATTGGAGCTTCAGCCCTCTATTGCCTGTACTCTGTTGTTGGTATTCATAACGGACAATGCACAGTAACAGGAAGCCCAGCAGCACTTACTGTTTGCAGGCGGCCTGCGAAAGCATGAGCCGCCATTTTGCTTCTAAAATTCACTGCAGCAGGAGTTAGAAAAAACAAAAGCAAAAGGTTATGTGCAGCAATTTAAATTGCCCTGGGGGAGGGGATGCATATGAGCGCTGTTTGTTGTGTTGGTCTGGTTTAGAGTGGACCAAAACCCAAGGAGATCGGCCCAGGAATCTATAAGATTCCCAGGCTGATTGATTCCCCCCCCCCAGGGCATCCAGAGTCGAGATACTCCGCTGTGTGAAACCCCCCAGGTTGCCCATAAACTCATGTTCGTTCCTGGTCCAACGGCACATGCGCGAGCAGCGGCCTCATCCCCACTATACCTCTAGCAGGGCGCGTGCCCACCTCAGGAATTTGTGAATAGCCGGCGCGGGCACGCTCCCTGTTAGAAGGCAGCTGGGGATGCGGTCGTAAGCGTGCTCGGATCCCCTCACGTTAGATGAGCTGACGTGAGCGGATCCGAGCACGCTGATTGGATGAGAGCCTGCGCATGCGCCCTAGGAACGGTGAGTGCGATCGAGTGATCTGGGGGGTTTCACACAGCAGGGGCATCCCCGAGGGAAAGGACCAAAACCCAGGATAGTCAAAATCCTGGGTTTTAGTCCACTGTAAGTTATTTCTGACTGTTGGTCCGCTTTAGGTGGTACCAGTTTGGCAGATCTTTTTATACAATCTTTCCCTGATGGTCAATTCAATTCAATTTATTGTTCGCCAAGTACATCGTGAGATGAACAAGGAATTCTTTTTGGCATATACACAGTGCAAAGAAGTTAAATAAATAAATGAATAAATAACAACAAAAAAAACACAGTTAACTAAAGTTACAGTAACATAGGAAGGGGAACCTAGAAACAGAGGTGCAGGCACAGATACTCTTCTAAATTGCAAGTGATACCGGCTTGAGCCTGGGCCTATGAAGCCTGGCTATTGTTTAGTATGCGGACAGCCAAGGGAAAGAAACCCTTCCTAGACCTAGAAGTCCTGCAGGCTGGTACCGCGAGACGCCGCCCTGATGGTAAGTGCTGGAATAGGGTGTGTCCAGGGTGGGAGGGATCCCGAAGGATCTTATCTGCCCGAATCTTGATTCTGCGGTTGTGCAGTTCCTGTAGGGATGGTAAAGGGGCTCCAATTATTCTTTCTGCTGTCTTTATTGTTCTATGGAGTCTACACTTTTCCTTTTTTTGGTCGTTCCAGCTCTTCTTTCCCAACCTATTTGATCGATTCTTTGGTCCAATCGTTTCAACCCTGTTTGGTTTATCAATCGAATTGTCTATTGGAGACGATTCGAACGCTCAATTAAATCGAATAAATATATTTTATTCCTTTTTATTTCTACAGTATCGGACATTTGGATCATTTTACAATGTATCTGAGGGTCCTCCATTCCTATCAGCATGCAGGATGCCTCTTGCCAGGGCCGGCTCCGGGTTTATGTGGGCCTTTGGGCGGCATGGTCTCAGGGGCCCCTTTGTGGTGGATAGTTGCTTCACATCACTGAGGGACTTCCCAGATCTGGATGCCCCCTAAGGATCATGCTCTTTGGACCAAAACTCTAGTTTTGGTCTACTTTGAAGCGCACCAAACCCCTTTAAACCTGACCTCGGAGTCTAAATCTAGATCCTCCTGATTTTGGATGCCCCTGTGTGTGACCCCCCCCCCCCTTTCCTGGATTTGGTGAGTGCACTGTGGGGTCGCCAGTTTGAGTTACCGGCCAAACCAGGGGGGTTCTTTCACAAACAGGGGCATCCCAAATTGAGATGCCCCTATAAAGTAGACCAAAACTCAGGGGTGGAATTGCTTGCATAGTGGGTATGCCAGCGATCCCTGGGGGTGTCACACAGTATAGTATCACAGATTGGGATGCTCCAGGGATAGGAAATCAGCTGGGGTGGGCAACTTAAAAGCAGAACAAAACCCAGCACTTCCTCCCCTGGAAGATGCCCCGTTGTGTGGAACCTCCAACATTCGAGGAGATGTGGGCACCAGCTGTGGCAGTGCCCTCTCAGTCCGACGCTGGCCAAGTGCCATCACACACCCCAAAGGCCAGCCCTGTCAGTGGGTCTCCCGGGGAGTGGGGGCCCCCGGCAGCTGCCCCACCTTGCCAGGTGCTGACGCCGGCCCTGCCTCTTGCTTTCACGTTTCGTGCAGATATGAATAATTGACTAGGGGGGTTATTTAAGAAATGCTAAGGCCACGTAGTGCCAGGTGAATGTCGGGTCAAAAAGGTGTATTTATCAAGTCATGCATTTTTCTTTATGTATTCCTAATGCATACCTTAACCACTTTCATGCTTCTTCTTTACTTCTTCCTAATGCTTATCTTAACCACTTTCATGCATTCTTCTTTATGTATTCCTAATGCATACCTTAACCACTTTCATGCTTGCCATGCTTTCTTCCTTACTTTTCTCTAATCTTTACCATAACCACTTTCATGCATTCTTCTTTATGTATTCCTAATGCATACCTTAACCACTTTCATGCTTGCCATGCATTCTTCCTTACTTTTCTCTCATCTTTACCATAACCACTTTCATGCATTCTAGTTATGTAGTCCTAATGCATATCTTAACCACTTTCATGCTTGCCATGCATTCTTCTTTACTTCTTCCTAATGCTTATCTTAACCACTTTCATGCATTCTTCTTTATGTATTCCTAATGCATAGCTTAACCACTTTCATGCTTGCCATGCATTCTTCCTTACTTCTCTCTAATGCTTACCATAACCACTTTCATGCATTCTTCTTTATGTATTCCTAATGCATACCTTAACCACTTTCATGCTTGCCATGCATTCTTCTTTACTTCTTCCTAAGGCTTATCTTAACCACTTTCATGCATTCTTCTTTATGTATTCCTAATGCATACCTTAACCACTTTCATGCTTTCCATGCATTCTTTACTCCTTCCCTACAGTGCCAGATAGGACCAGACACTCACCCTGCACTGTGTGACCTCATCCCATAGATTCCAATGGGATGGGATGGTTACAATAATTTAAGCTTTTTAGTATAATTAATTATACTAATTAATTTAGTATAATTTGGGCTGGTGCATGTGCCACAGGATCCCTGGGCTGGTTGGCATTATTTTCAAATGATTTTTTAGCACTTTTTTTGTGCTGTAAACTTGATAAATATATGTCATGTTAGTCTAATGTCCCTAATGCAATTCCCATTTTTAAAGTGGACCAAAACCCATGGCGATCAGCCCGTGAATCTATAAGATACTCGGGCTGATCGATTCCCTCCCCCGGGACATTCAAAATCGGGATGCCCCACTGTGTGAATCCCCCCAGGTAGCCCCATACACTTGCCTTCATTCCCTGTCCAATAGCGCATGCGCAAGCCCGGCTGCATCCCCTGTTAGAGGGTAGTGGGGGATGCGGCCATCAGACACTGGCCTTAGACGAAAGCTTAGACGATGTGACGTCAGTGGCTCCAAGCATGCTGATTGGATGAGCGGCTACGCATGCGCCGTAGGATCGGGAAGAGGTTTTCGGCGACCTGGGGGATTTTACACAGCGGGGCACGGACCAAATCCCGGGATAGTGAAAATCCTGTGTTTTGGTCCACTTTTATTATAATACATTTTAATCTGATCTGTATGATTCTTATGGCACCCATAATTGGTCTGATTAAAGTGGACTGCAATCCAGGATTTTGACTATCCTGGGTTTTGGTCCTTTCCCCCGGGGCACCCCGATCACTGTGTGAAACCCCCCAGATCGCCGATGCGCGGCACTCGTCCAGTCAGCTCGCTCTGAGTCGCTGGCGTCACATCGTCTAAGGCCAGCAGATCCGAGCGCGCTGGCAGCCGCATCCCCTGCTTCCCTCTAACAGGGAGCATTCATAAATGCCTGGCGCAGGCACGCGCCCTGCTAGAGAGATAGGCATGTGGCTGCGGCTCACACATGCGTCATTGGACCAGGAAGCAAGGTAAGTGTATGGGCCAACCTGGGGGGTTTCACACAGCGGGGTATACTGATTTTTGATGCCCTGGGGGGGAATCATGCAAGCTGGGTTTTGGGCCACTTTAACACAGGCACTGGGAGCCTGCTACCTGCTTTTAAACACCCCCCCCCAAAAAAAATTGTAAATTGTTTTTTTATGGTTTAATTTTTTTTACTTTTATATTTTCTTAATTAAAAAATAACATTAACAATAAAAAAAAAATTCGGAATAAAAAATTACAGAATTAAAAATTAAATAACGTCTTGTATTTTATTTAATATTATAAACAGAGTAATGTTTACATTATATCCATGTGGGCATCCCAAATGTTCAACTAGGAAGAAGTAAAGAGGAATGCATGGCAAGCATGAAGGTGGTTAAGGTATGAATTAGGAATACATAAAGAAGAATGCATGAAAGTGGTTAAGGTATGAATTAGGTATACATAAAGAAGAATGCATGGCATGCATGAAAGTGGTTAAGGTATGAATTAGGAATACATAAAGAAGAATGCATGAAAGTGGTTAAGGTATGAATTAGGTATACATAAAGAAGAATGCATAAAAGAGGTTAAGGTATGAATTAGGAATACATAAAGAAGAATGCACGAAAGTGGTTAAGGTATGAATTATGTATACATAAAGAAGAATGCATGGCATGCATGAAAATGGTTAAGGTATGAATTAGGAATACATAAAGAAGAATGCATGAAAGTGGTTAAGGTATGAATTAGGTATACATAAAGAAGAATGCATAAAAGAGGTTAAGGTATGAATTAGGAATACATAAAGAAGAATGCACGAAAGTGGTTAAGGTATGAATTATGTATACATAAAGAAGAATGCATGGCATGCATGAAAATGGTTAAGGTATGAATTAGGAATACATAAAGAAGAATGCATGAAAGTGGTTAAGGTATGAATTAGGTATACATAAAGAAGAATGCATGAAAGGGGTTAAGGTATGAATTAGGTATACATAAAGAAGGATGCACAAAAGTGGTTAAGGTAAAAATTAGGAATACATAAAGAAGAATGCACGAAAGGTTAGGTATGAATTAGGAATACATAAAGATGAATGCATGAAAGTGGTTAAGGTATGAATTAGGAATACATAAAGAAGAATGCATGGAAGTGGTTAAGGTATGAATTGGGAATACATAAAGAAGAATGCATGGAAGTGGTTAAGGTATGAATTGGGAATACATAAAGAAGAATGCACGAAAGGTTAGGTATGAATTAGGAATACATAAAGATGAATGCATGAAAGTGGTTAAGGTATGAATTAGGAATACATAAAGAAGAATGCATGGAAGTGGTTAAGGTATGAATTGGGAATACATAAAGAAGAATGCATGGAAGTGGTTAAGGTATGAATTGGGAATACATAAAGAAGAATGCATGGCAAGCATGAAAGTGGTTAAGGTATGAATTAGGAATACATAAAGAAGAATGCATGGCATGCATGAAAGTGGTTACCACTTTCTGATCTCCGTTGGCGACCCTTGCCTGAAAACGGACCATTCTCTGTCTGATCTCCGTTGCCGACCCTTGCCTGAAAACTGACCATTCTCTGTCTGATCTCCGTTGCCGACCCTTGCCTGAAAACCGACCATTCTCTGTCTGATCTCCGTTGCCGACCCTTGCCTGAAAACCGACCATTCTCTGTCTGATCTCCGTTGCCGACCCTTGCCTGAAAACCGACCATTCTCTGTCTGATCTCCGTTGCCGACCCTTGCCTGAAAACCGACCATTCTCTGATCTCCGTTGCCGACCCTTGCCTGAAAACCGACCATTCTCTGTCTGATCTCCATTGCCGACCCTTGCCTGAAACCGACCATTCTCTGCCAGATCTCCGTTGCCGACCCCTGCTTCGTACCCCAACCTTGAGCTGCCTCATCCTTCTGTACCTCTGCGATCTCTGATTACCCGGTGTCTACCTCTCGCCTATCTTTGAACTTCCCGCTAAACTCGCTCCAACCTTGGACTCGCTCTGATTCCGCTCCCAGCTATTGGTTCTTCAGACCTCCAAACAGTAAGCTCCCATCCTTTGAGCCATTGAAGTCCTGGGGGCAACCGATCCGGGGCAGGCGTGTACTGCGTCCCGGCAAGTGGGGGCTCCTACAAGTGAAGCTGGCTGCGGTGATTGGGGGTTGAGGGCTTACCTGGAGGGCTGGAGTTACCTGAGCGTGACAGTACAAAAGTGGTTAAGGTAAGAATTAGGAATACATAAAGAAGAATGCATAAAAGAGGTTAAGGTATGAATTAGGAATACATAAAGAATGCACGAAAGAGGTTAAGGTATGAATTAGGAATACATAAAGAAGAATGCATGAAAGAGGTTAAGGTATTAATTAGGAAGGAGTAAAGAAGAATGCATGAAAGTGGTTAAGGTATGAATTATGAATACATAAAGAAGAATGCATTTAAGTGGTTAAGGTATGAATTAGGAATACATAAAGAAGAATGCATTTAAGTGGTTAAGGTATGAATTAGGTATACATAAAGAAGAATGCATGAAAGTGGTTAAGGTATGAATTAGGAATACATAAAGAAGAATGCATGGCAAGCATGAAAGCGGTTAAGGTATGAATTAGGAATACATAAAGAAGAATGCATTTAAGTGGTTAAGGTATGAATTAGGAATACATAAAGAAGAATGCATGAAAGAGGTTAAGGTATGAATTAGGTATACATAAAGAAGAATGCATGAAAGAGGTTAAGGTATGAATTGGGAATACATAAAGAAGAATGCACGAAAGAGGTTAAGGTATGAATTAGGAATACATCAAGAAGAATGCACGAAAGAGGTTAAGGTATGAATTAGGAATACATAAAGAAGAATGCATGAAAGAGGTTAAGGTATGAATTAGGAATACATAAAGAAGAATGCATGAAAGTGGTTAAGGTATGAATTAGGAATACATAAAGAAGAATGCATGAAAGAGGTTAAGGTATGAATTAGGAATACATAAAGAAGAATGCATGAAAGTGGTTAAGGTATGAATTAGGAATACATAAAGAAGAATGCATGAAAGAGGTTAGGGTATGAATTAGGAATACATAAAGAAGAATGCATGGCATGCTAAGTAGTTTGGAACATAAGAGACTTGGCACAGCAATAAGTATGTAATGGGCAGGGCCAGGGTATAGGAAACAGTTAAAAAAAATAGGTTTGCATATGCGTGCAAGCCACCAAAAAAGCCAGCGTCTGTGTATAAATTTCACAAAACCGAAAATAAAATGGAATTTAGGGGCTAAATGAAGGTAAAAACAGATCTTTTTCTATGGGAACTAGTAGGACCTTGTTGAACAAGCAAACATTTCGTTGCAAGGTACGTGAAAAACGCTACAAGACGAGTATTTCGCTTCAACGTATGCAGGAGCGTCGTCTGTGACGTGTATTCAGAGGCTAATTTATGACTAGTGCCACGTATCACCATTTGAGCATCTATGGGGGTTATTCATGAAGTGATAGCGCCAGGTAGCGCCTTGTAGCGGCAGGCAGCGTCTGGTGAACACCGGGTATTGTACGCAAAACCACATTTATGAAAGCAAATCTGGTGAGAGCCTCTAACAGCGCCATGTAGCGTCACATGTATTATTACAGGTGGCTCAGCGTATAGCGCCGGCGCTCTAGCTTCCAAAGCGCCTGATATTACCTGTCACTACCTGTCGCTTTCCCATACATTTCAATGGACGTTACTTTTCTTCTGTTTAGTTTTTTGTTTCAAATTTTTTTTTCTCAAATAATTGTATGACCTCTCCGGGCCTAGAAAGAGTCATTTTTGAATTGCAGAATTGTCATTACAGGTCTGGTATTAAAGTGTTAATGTCACAGTGTTGGTGGTTAAGGTAAGAATTAGGAATACATAAAGAAGAATGCACGAAAGTGGTTAAGGTATGAATTAGGAATACATAAAGAAGAATGCATGGCATGCATGAAAGTGGTTAAGGTATGAATTAGGAATACATAAAGAAGGTTGCATGGCATGCATGAAGGTGGTTAAGGTATGAATTAGGAATACATAAAGAAGAATGCATGAAAGAGGTTAAGGTATGAATTAGGTATAGGGGGCGCTGTAGAAGCTTCTCCCTGATTTACTGCAGAGCGAATGGAGAACACTAGGAGGTGTCCCGAGGTCAAATCGCCCAAGACTCTATGCTACATCTAACAACAGGACAACGCTGCAGCCGATGGTGCGAGCTCTCTTGCCCTTGGAGCCCCAGCAGGTGAAGGTGAGTAGTTACTGCACCACCTTTATTATTTTTCATTATTCTCTAACTTTGTTGTTATACAGAACTCCCGTCATTCTGATGTCAGGCGGGAATTTCAAAACTCCTATCTATTTAATGAGGTTATCACATTAGCACTGTTTGTCAGTCTACCCTGAAGAAGGGGGATTCGAGACCCCCGAAACGTTGGAATTCATAGACTGCAATATTGCCACCATATGGACTTTGTATTTTTTTCTTGCATGTTGTGATGATATGATGGATTTTTTTTCCTTGCATGTATTTTTATTTGCATGTTGTGATGATATGATGGACTTTTTTTTTCTTGCATGTATTTTTTCTTGCATGTTGTGATGATATGATGGACTTTTTTTTTCTTGCATGTATTTTTACTTGCATGTTGTGATGATATGATGGACTTTTTTCCTTGCATGTATTTTTATTTGCATGTTGTGATGATATGATGGACTTTTTTTTTCTTGCATGTATTTTTTCTTGCATGTTGTGATGATATGATGGACTTTTTTTTTCTTGCATGTATTTTTACTTGCATGTTGTGATGATATGATGGACTTTTTTTCTTGCATGTATTTTTTCTTGCATGTTGTGATGATATGATGGATTTTTTTTTCTTGCATGTATTTTTTCTTGCATGTTGTGATGATATGATGGATTTTTTTTTTCTTGCATGTATTTTTTCTTGCATGTTGTGATGATATGATGGACTTTTTTTCTTGCATGTATTTTTTCTTGCATATTGTGATGATATGATGGATTTTTTTTTCCTTGCATGTATTTTTTCTTGCATGTTGTACTGATATGATGGACTTTTTTTCTTGCATGTATTTTTATTTGCATGTTGTGATGATATGATGGACCTTTTTTTTTCTTGCATGTATTTTTTCTTGCATATTGTGATGATATGATGGATTTTTTTTTCTTGCATGTATTTTTTCTTGCATGTTGTGATGATATGATGGACTTTTTTTTCTTGCATGTATTTTTTCTTGCATGTTGTGATGATATGATGGACCTTTTTTTTTCTTGCATGTATTTTTTCTTGCATATTGTGATGATATGATGGATTTTTTTTCTTGCATGTATTTTGTCTTGCATGTTGTGATGATATGATGGATTTTTTTTTCTTGCATGTATTTTTTCTTGCATATTGTGATGATATGATGGATTTTTTTTTCCTTGCATGTATTTTTTCTTGCATGTTGTGATGATATGATGGACCTTTTTTTTTTCTTGCATGTATTTTTTCTTGCATATTGTGATGATATGATGGATTTTTTTTCTTGCATGTATTTTTTCTTGCATGTTGTGATGATATGATGGATTTTTTTTCTTGCATGTATTTGTTCTTGCATGTTGTGATGATATGATGGATTTTTTTTTCTTGCATGTATTTTTTCTTGCATGTTGTGATGATATGATGGATTTTTTTTTCTTGCATGTATTTTTTCATGATGGACTTTTTTTCATGATGGACTTTTTTTCTTGCATGTATTTTTTCTTGCATATTGTGATGATATGATGGATTTTTTTTCTTGCATGTATTTTTTCATGATGGACTTTTTTTCATGATGGACTTTTTTTCTTGCATGTATTTTTTCTTGCATATTGTGATGATATGATGGACTTTTTTTCTTGCATGTATTTTTTCTTGCATGTTGTGATGATATGATGGACTTTTTTTTCTTGCATGTATTTTTTCTTGCATGTTGTGATGATATGATGGACTTTTTTTCTAGCATGTATTTTTTCTTGCATATTGTGATGATATGATGGATTTTTTTTCCTTGCATGTATTTTTTCTTGCATGTTGTCATGATATGATGGACCTTTTTTTTTCTTGCATGTATTTTTTCTTGCATATTGTGATGATATGATGGATTTTTTTTCTTGCATGTATTTTGTCTTGCATGTTGTGATGATATGATGGATTTTTTTTTCTTGCATGTATTTTTTCTTGCATGTTGTGATGATATGATGGATTTTTTTTTCTTGCATGTATTTTTTCTTGCATGTTGTGATGATATGATGGATTTTTTTTTCTTGCATGTATTTTTTCTTGCATGTTGTGATGATATGATGGATTTTTTTTTCTTGCATGTATTTTTTCTTGCATATTGTGATGATATGATGGATTTTTTTTCCTTGCATGTATTTTTTCTTGCATGTTGTCATGATATGATGGACCTTTTTTTTTCTTGCATGTATTTTTTCTTGCATATTGTGATGATATGATGGATTTTTTTTCTTGCATGTATTTTTTCTTACATGTTGTGATGATATGATGGATTTTTTTTTCCTTGCATGTATTTTTTCTTGCATGTTGTGATGATATGATGGACCTTTTTTTTTCTTGCATGTATTTTTTCTTGCATATTGTGATGATATGATGGATTTTTTTTCTTGCATGTATTTTGTCTTGCATGTTGTGATTAGGGATGAGCGAATCGATCCGGACGAACCCGGATTCGATCCGAATTTCAGGAAAAATTCGATTCGGATCGAATCCGAATTTCCCCGCGATTCGATCACTCGAAGTTTTCCTTTAACATCCATTCATTTACATTTACAGGCATTCTAAGATGGTGGACGGGACATGTCTGGACATCTATCCCGCGCCAGTGCAAGCTGGGGCAGTCACATGCAGCCTATCAGCAGCCAGCAAGCCCGGTGACGTCACACAGCGGTATTTAACGGCGGCCATCTTGCTTTTCCTCATTTCTCTATTGCATTCGTGACAGACAGAACGCTGTGTAGCTGAGGCACTTAGACAGGCAGGGACAGACAGGGACAGGCTGGAGACAGGCAGGAGACAGGCAGGAGACAGACAGGAGACAGACAGAAAGCCAGGGAAAGGTAGGAAAAACGGAGGCTGTGACAGGGAGATTTTTTTTTTTTCATCCAGCCTTTGTTAGCGTTTTCAGGCTGCTTATAGTAACTAACTGTGCATATATACTGAACTGATATATAAGCATTTGCTCTTATCATATTTGAAATTAGCCTGATAAAGACACTTTTGCTGGGCAAAGCACTACTGTACCCTGCCAGGTCCATTCCTGCCCAGGGCATCCCATTCTGTGACTAAAGCAGCCTCTGTTTAAGACCATATAAGCATTTGCTCTTATCATATTTGAAATTAGCCTGATAAAGACACTTTTGCTGGGCAAAGCACTACTGTACCCTGCCAGGTCCATTCCTGCCCAGGGCATCCCATTCTGTGACTAAAGCAGCCTCTGTTTAAGACCATATAAGCATTTGCTCTTATCATATTTGAAATTAGCCTGATAAAGACACTTTTGCTGGGCAAAGCACTACTGTACCCTGCCAGGTCCATTCCTGCCCAGGGCATCCCATTCTGTGACTAAAGCAGCCTCTGTTTAAGACCATATAAGCATTTGCTCTTATCATATTTGAAATTAGCCTGATAAAGACACTTTTGCTGGGCAAAGCACTACTGTACCCTGCCAGGTCCATTCCTGCCCAGGGCATCCCATTCTGTGACTACAGCAGCCTCTGTTTAAGACCATATAAGCATTTGCTCTTATCATATTTGAAATTAGCCTGATAAAGACACTTTTGCTGGGCAAAGCACTACTGGACCCTGCCAGGTCCATTCCTGCCCAGGGCATCCCATTCTGTGACTACAGCAGCCTCTGTTTAAGACCATATAAGCATTTGCTCTTATCATATTTGAAATTAGCCTGATAAAGACACTTTTGCTGGGCAAAGCACTACTGTACCCTGCCAGGTCCATTCCTGCCCAGGGCATCCCATTCTGTGACTAAAGCAGCCTCTGTTTAAGACCATATAAGCATTTGCTCTTATCATATTTGAAATTAGCCTGATAAAGACACTTTTGCTGGGCAAAGCACTACTGGACCCTGCCAGGTCCATTCCTGCCCAGGGCATCCCATTCTGTGACTAAAGCAGCCTCTGTTTAAGACCATATAAGCATTTGCTCTTATCATATTTGAAATTAGCCTGATAAAGACACTTTTGCTGGGCAAAGCACTACTGTACCCTGCCAGGTCCATTCCTGCCCAGGGCATCCCATTCTGTGACTAAAGCAGCCTCTGTTTAAGACCATATAAGCATTTGCTCTTATCATATTTGAAATTAGCCTGATAAAGACACTTTTGCTGGGCAAAGCACTACTGGACCCTGCCAGGTCCATTCCTGCCCAGGGCATCCCATTCTGTGACTACAGCAGCCTCTGTTTAAGACCATATAAGCATTTGCTCTTATTATATTTATATTATAAGACACTTTTGCTGGGCATAGGCTTACTGCTGCCTGCCAGGTGCACTTCTGTTGAGGCATCCCATTCTGTAACATAGCATACCCCTCTTTATTTACACTAAGCAGCTCTCTTATTTACACTAAGCAGGCCTGTTGGAGGCTGAGTGTTACTGCTCACTTTTGGTGTGCATTATATTCTGTTTCATATAGACCCACCGCTGCCCGGGGTTTTTTTAAATATCACCTACTACCACGCCAGTTAGACTATGTCGGGCAGACAAGTGCCTGGAAGTGAAAAGAGGAGTGGCAGAGGCCAAGATTCCGCAGGCAGAGCTCGCATCAGACTGGGGGCCAGTAGCAGCAGGAGTCACGCTGAGAGACCTAATCTGCCAGTATCTGCTAGCGGTCGGGTCTCCACCAGTAACGCATCTGCCGTGGTAGATTGGCTGACGCGCTCATCAACAACATCATCACAACTTACATCTGAGACCCCCAGTCTAGGGTCGGTAGGTTCCTCTGACACAACCCTGAGTTGGCATGCCCCGAGAGCAGTCCCTGTCCTCCCATTGCCTCTGTCCTACGCCGTTCCCTCCCCCAGCGACGTATCCTATGCTTTGGGTTCAGCTCCACTCTTTAGTGAGGAGGACGATCAGATACAGGAGGACAGTCAGCAGCTACTGCCCAGCCAAGAAATGGAGGTGGCTTCTTTAGCTAGGCAGACAAATAGTGATGTGGACAGTGTCGTGGGTGCTGCGAGCGTTCCAGCTCCTGCGCCAGACACTGTTGACGAATCCACGAACATCAGTGACGTACAGCCACAACTCGGTGATGATGATGATGATGACGATGAAGCCGATCGCACTTGGGAGCCGGGTGATGAAGGGGCTTCATCGTCATCATCAGGAGAAGAGGGGCGCAGGTTGCCCCGGAGTCAGCAGCTGAGGCAGCAAGGTGGTAGCAGTCAGCATGGGGGCACAATTCCAAAGGCTGGAGCCGGCCGGGGCCGGGGCCGGGGTAGAGCACCTGCTGTGCGGCAGTCTACCTTATCGGGAGGTAGTGGAGCAGGGGTTCCTGGAGTTGGCAACAGCAGCAGTGAATCAGTGAGGCCAGGGGGTGGGAAAAGTAGCTACTCGGCAGTGTGGCAGTTTTTCCTGAGGCATCCGCAGGAGGGTAACATGGCCACATGCAAGATATGTAGGCAAAAGGTGAAGCGTGGCCAGGGTCCAAATGTTGGCACCACGGCCCTGCGTCAACATATGATGCGTCACCATAAAACGACCTGGGAGAACCGAGGCTCCCAAGGGGTGGTCCAGTCTGCTTCCTCACCAAGTGAGCTCCCAATTTCTGCCAGCCAAGGCTCCAGCACCTCAGCCGAAGGCAGCTGTGCGTCATACCCATCCTCTGTCGCTCCTGCTCCTCCTCCTCCTCCTCCAAGTCATGCATCCCGCCAGCAATCCATCAGCGAAGCCATGTCCAAGAGACAGCAGTATGCGCCCACTCATCCTACGGCGCAGAAGCTGAATGTGCTCCTGTCCAAGTTGCTGGTGCTGCAGTCGCTCCCTTTTCAGGTGGTGGAATCTGCACCTTTCAGAGAACTGATGGCTTGTGCCGAGCCGAGGTGGAGAGTCCCAAGCCGTCATTTCTTTGCCAAGAAGGCAGTACCAGCGCTGCACACTTTTGTTGAACAGAAGGTGGGCCAGTCCTTGAGCCTGTCGGTGTGTAGCAAAATACATGGCAGCGCCGACATCTGGAGCTGTAACTACGGTCAGGGGCAGTACATGTCGTTTACGGCCCACTGGGTGAATGTGGTCCCTTTGCAGCAGCAACTTGGACAGGTCACGCCGCTTCGGCCTCCGCGCTCTCTGCCCATTGGGCCTGTGACACCGTGCGACTCGGCCTCCTCATCCTCCGCCATCTCCTCACCCTCCACTGTAGGCTCAAGTCTCAGTGCCCCTCCAGTCTACCATGTGTGCAGGGCACGGAGGTGTCACGCAGTGCTTCACATGGTTTGTCTTGGCGAACGGAGTCACACAGGGGAGGAACTGCTTAAATGTATTCATCAGGAAATCCAAACATGGCTTACTCCGAGAAAACTTAAAATGGGAATCATGGTTACCGACAATGGGAAGAACATTTTGTCTGCGCTGCGCCAAGGAAGCCTGACCCATGCCCCCTGCATGGCTCACGTCTTCAATCTGGTTGTCAAGCGGTTTCTGAAGTGTTCCCCCCATCTGCAAGACATCCTAACAACTTCAAGGAAACTTTGCATGCACTTCAGCCACTCCTACACCGCCAAACACACCCTTCTTGAGCTACAGCGTCAGAATGGTATCCCCCAACATAGTCTGATTTGCGATGTTTCCACCCGTTGGAATTCCACCCTTCACATGTTGGACCGATTATATGAACAGAGAAAAGCCATCACGGATTTCCTGATGATCCAAGCAGATAGGGGGACTCCCCTGTGTAACTTCAATGTCAACCAGTGGCAGCTCATACGTGACACCTGCCGTTTGCTCAGGCCCTTTGAGGATGCCACTTTATTTGTCAGTCGGCAGGATTACGGGATGAACGACGTGATTCCACTGCTTCATGTACTACAGCACATGTTGGAAACCATGGCTGGTCAGGGCACTGGAGACATGGCGTTTACATCTTACGGCCACATGAACCCCGCTGGAGCTGAACTGGAGGAGGAGGAAGAGGAGGAGGAGGAGTTGCCCAGCGAAACACAGTTTAGGCTTGGCGAAATGGCTGGTTTATCTAGTCAGCGGACAGGAGAGGAGGAGCAGGAGCAGCCAGAGGAGCTAGAGGTTTTTGAGGAAGGCGAGACAGAGGACCCGGGCACACCGTGGCAGTATGCAGTGGAGATGGAGACAGGTAGTCCATCCGAGTCACTTGCGCAAATGGCACGAAGCATGCTCACGTGCTTGCGTAGTGACCCCAGAATTGTTTCCATCTGTCGGCGGGATGACTTCTGGCTGTCCACCTTATTGGACCCTCGCTTCCGGCACAAAATGGGGGCATTTTTTAAACCCACCGAGAGGGAGGACAAACTCAACTACTACAAAGACATTCTACGTAGGCAGTTGGCCGATGCCTATCTGCGCCATGGTCCATACTCTCGCAGGTCTGACTCGAGGGGACCTCTGCGCTCACCTTCCACTGCCATGGCCGCTGGGGGGGTTGGCAGGAGCAGCAGCAGCAGCTCCATCAGCAGCAGCAGCCTCAGTCTTCAGTCGCTAATGAGTAGCTTTCTACACCCGCATAGTGAGGCTACTCATGAGCAGCAGGAAGACCTGGAGCAGGACCTGAACCAGCAGGTCATGTCATACTTTGACATGACCATGCCAACACACCTTGAGGATCCGCTGGACTTCTGGGCAGCCAAACTTGATTTGTGGCCGCAACTAGCAGAGTTTGCCCTGGAAAAGCTGTCCTGCCCGGCAAGTAGCGTGCCATCTGAGCGGGTGTTTAGTGCGGCGGGGGCCATAGTTACGGCGAGGAGAACTCGTCTGTCAACTAAAAATGTGGAGAGACTCACCTTTGTCAAAATGAATCAGGGATGGATCAGCCAGGATTTCCACCCACCAATGCCTGATGCATGCGACTAGATTCAGCATGGTGCCACGTTTTACACTTTCCAAATGGTGCAAAACATATTTATGTCTTTAGGCCATTTTTTGGGCTCCTGCTGCTGCTACTGTCAACTCCTGCCAACTCCAGGGTGTGATTCATCCAATTTTTGGGCTCCTGAAGCCAACTCCAGTGTATATTTGGGCTCCTGCTGCTGCTGCTGCCAACTTCTGCCAACTCCAGGGTGTGATTCATCCAATTTTTGGGCTCCTGAAGCCAACTCCAGTGTATATTTGGGCTCCTGCTGCTGCTACTGTCAACTCCTGCCAACTCCAGGGTGTGATTCATCCAATTTTTGGGCTCCTGAAGCCAACTCCAGTGTATATTTGGGCTCCTGCTGCTGCTGCTGCCAACTTCTGCCAACTCCAGGGTGTGATTCATCCAATTTTTGGGCTCCTGAAGCCAACTCCAGTGTATATTTGGGCTCCTGCTGCTGCTACTGTCAACTCCTGCCAACTCCAGGGTGTGATTCATCCAATTTTTGGGCTCCTGAAGCCAACTCCAGTGTATATTTGGGCTCCTGCTGCTGCTACTGTCAACTCCTGCCAACTCCAGGGTGTGATTCATCCAATTTTTGGGCTCCTGAAGCCAACTCCAGTGTATATTTGGGCTCCTGCTGCTGCTGCTGCCAACTTCTGCCAACTCCAGGGTGTGATTCATCCAATTTTTGGGCTCCTGAAGCCAACTCCAGTGTATATTTGGGCTCCTGCTGCTGCTACTGTCAACTCCTGCCAACTCCAGGGTGTGATTCATCCAATTTTTGGGCTCCTGAGGCCAACTCCAGTGTATATTTGGGCTCCTGCTGCTGCTGCTGCTGCCAACTTCTGCCAACTCCAGGGTGTGATTCATCCAATTTTTGGGCTACTGAAGCCAACTCCAGTGTATATTTGGGCTCCTGCTGCTGCTACTGTCAACTCCTGCCAACTCCAGGGTGTGATTCATCCAATTTTTGGGCTCCTGAGGCCAACTCCAGTGTATATTTGGGCTCCTGCTGCTGCTGCTACTGTCAACTCCTGCCAACTCCAGGGTGTGATTCATCCAATTTTTGGGCTCCTGAAGCCAACTCCAGTGTATATTTGGGCTCCTGCTGCTGCTACTGTCAACTCCTGCCAACTCCAGGGTGTGATTCATCCAATTTTTGGGCTCCTGAAGCCAACTCCAGTGTATATTTGGGCTCCTGCTGCTGCTGCTGCCAACTTCTGCCACCTCCAGGGTGTGATTCATCCAATTTTTGGGCTCCTGAAGCCAACTCCAGTGTATATTTGGGCTCCTGCTGCTGCTGCTGTCAACTCCTGCCAACTCCAGGGTGTGATTCATCCAATTTTTGGGCTCCTGAGGCCAACTCCAGTGTATATTTGGGCTCCTGCTGCTGCTACTGTCAACTCCTGCCAACTCCAGGGTGTGATTCATCCAATTTTTGGGCTCCTGAAGCCAACTCCAGTGTATATTTGGGCTCCTGCTGCTGCTACTGTCAACTCCTGCCAACTCCAGGGTGTGATTCATCCAATTTTTGGGCTCCTGAGGCCAACTCCAGTGTATATTTGGGCTCCTGCTGCTGCTGCTGCCAACTTCTGCCAACTCCAGGGTGTGATTCATCCAATTTTTGGGCTCCTGAGGCCAACTCCAGTGTATATTTGGGCTCCTGCTGCTGCTGCTGCCAACTTCTGCCAACTCCAGGGTGTGATTCATCCAATTTTTGGGCTCCTGAGGCCAACTCCAGTGTATATTTGGGCTCCTGCTGCTGCTGCTACTGTCAACTCCTGCCAACTCCAGGGTGTGATTCATCCAATTTTTGGGCTCCTGAAGCCAACTCCAGTGTATATTTGGGCTCCTGCTGCTGCTACTGTCAACTCCTGCCAACTCCAGGGTGTGATTCATCCAATTTTTGGGCTCCTGAAGCCAACTCCAGTGTATATTTGGGCTCCTGCTGCTGCTGCTGCCAACTTCTGCCAACTCCAGGGTGTGATTCATCCAATTTTTGGGCTCCTGAAGCCAACTCCAGTGTATATTTGGGCTCCTGCTGCTGCTACTGTCAACTCCTGCCAACTCCAGGGTGTGATTCATCCAATTTTTGGGCTCCTGAAGCCAACTCCAGTGTATATTTGGGCTCCTGCTGCTGCTGCTGCCAACTTCTGCCAACTCCAGGGTGTGATTCATCCAATTTTTGGGCTCCTGAAGCCAACTCCAGTGTATATTTGGGCTCCTGCTGCTGCTACTGTCAACTCCTGCCAACTCCAGGGTGTGATTCATCCAATTTTTGGGCTCCTGAAGCCAACTCCAGTGTATATTTGGGCTCCTGCTGCTGCTACTGTCAACTCCTGCCAACTCCAGGGTGTGATTCATCCAATTTTTGGGCTCCTGAAGCCAACTCCAGTGTATATTTGGGCTCCTGCTGCTGCTGCTGCCAACTTCTGCCAACTCCAGGGTGTGATTCATCCAATTTTTGGGCTCCTGAAGCCAACTCCAGTGTATATTTGGGCTCCTGCTGCTGCTACTGTCAACTCCTGCCAACTCCAGGGTGTGATTCATCCAATTTTTGGGCTCCTGAAGCCAACTCCAGTGTATATTTGGGCTCCTGCTGCTGCTGCTGCTGCCAACTTCTGCCAACTCCAGGGTGTGATTCATCCAATTTTTGGGCTCCTGAGGCCAACTCCAGTGTATATTTGGGCTCCTGCTGCTGCTGCTGCCAACTTCTGCCAACTCCAGGGTGTGATTCATCCAATTTTTGGGCTCCTGAGGCCAACTCCAGTGTATATTTGGGCTCCTGCTGCTGCTGCTGCCAACTTCTGCCAACTCCAGGGTGTGATTCATCCAATTTTTGGGCTCCTGAGGCCAACTCCAGTGTATATTTGGGCTCCTGCTGCTGCTGCTACTGTCAACTCCTGCCAACTCCAGGGTGTGATTCATCCAATTTTTGGGCTCCTGAAGCCAACTCCAGTGTATATTTGGGCTCCTGCTGCTGCTACTGTCAACTCCTGCCAACTCCAGGGTGTGATTCATCCAATTTTTGGGCTCCTGAAGCCAACTCCAGTGTATATTTGGGCTCCTGCTGCTGCCAACTTCTGCCAACTCCAGGGTGTGATTCATCCAATTTTTGGGCTCCTGAAGCCAACTCCAGTGTATATTTGGGCTCCTGCTGCTGCTACTGTCAACTCCTGCCAACTCCAGGGTGTGATTCATCCAATTTTTGGGCTCCTGAAGCCAACTCCAGTGTATATTTGGGCTCCTGCTGCTGCTACTGTCAACTCCTGCCAACTCCAGGGTGTGATTCATCCAATTTTTGGGCTCCTGAGGCCAACTCCAGTGTATATTTGGGCTCCTGCTGCTGCTACTGTCAACTCCTGCCAACTCCAGGGTGTGATTCATCCAATTTTTGGGCTCCTGAGGCCAACTCCAGTGTATATTTGGGCTCCTGCTGCTGCTACTGTCAACTCCTGCCAACTCCAGGGTGTGATTCATCCAATTTTTGGGCTCCTGAAGCCAACTCCAGTGTATATTTGGGCTCCTGCTGCTGCTGCTGCCAACTTCTGCCAACTCCAGGGTGTGATTCATCCAATTTTTGGGCTCCTGAAGCCAACTCCAGTGTATATTTGGGCTCCTGCTGCTGCTACTGTCAACTCCTGCCAACTCCAGGGTGTGATTCATCCAATTTTTGGGCTCCTGAAGCCAACTCCAGTGTATATTTGGGCTCCTGCTGCTGCTACTGTCAACTCCTGCCAACTCCAGGGTGTGATTCATCCAATTTTTGGGCTCCTGAGGCCAACTCCAGTGTATATTTGGGCTCCTGCTGCTGCTACTGTCAACTCCTGCCAACTCCAGGGTGTGATTCATCCAATTTTTGGGCTCCTGAGGCCAACTCCAGTGTATATTTGGGCTCCTGCTGCTGCTGCTGCTGCCAACTTCTGCCAACTCCAGGGTGTGATTCATCCAATTTTTGGGCTCCTGAGGCCAACTCCAGTGTATATTTGGGCTCCTGCTGCTGCTGCTGCCAACTTCTGCCAACTCCAGGGTGTGATTCATCCAATTTTTGGGCTCCTGAGGCCAACTCCAGTGTATATTTGGGCTCCTGCTGCTGCTGCTGCCAACTTCTGCCAACTCCAGGGTGTGATTCATCCAATTATTGGGCTCCTGAGGCCAACTCCAGTGTATATTTGGGCTCCTGCTGCTGCTGCTACTGTCAACTCCTGCCAACTCCAGGGTGTGATTCATCCAATTTTTGGGCTCCTGAAGCCAACTCCAGTGTATATTTGGGCTCCTGCTGCTGCTACTGTCAACTCCTGCCAACTCCAGGGTGTGATTCATCCAATTTTTGGGCTCCTGAAGCCAACTCCAGTGTATATTTGGGCTCCTGCTGCTGCTGCTGCCAACTTCTGCCAACTCCAGGGTGTGATTCATCCAATTTTTGGGCTCCTGAAGCCAACTCCAGTGTATATTTGGGCTCCTGCTGCTGCTACTGTCAACTCCTGCCAACTCCAGGGTGTGATTCATCCAATTTTTGGGCTCCTGAAGCCAACTCCAGTGTATATTTGGGCTCCTGCTGCTAATACTGTCAACTCCTGCCAACTCCAGGGTGTGATTCATCCAATTTTTGGGCTCCTGAGGCCAACTCCAGTGTATATTTGGGCTCCTGCTGCTGCTACTGTCAACTCCTGCCAACTCCAGGGTGTGATTCATCCAATTTTTGGGCTCCTGAGGCCAACTCCAGTGTATATTTGGGCTCCTGCTGCTGCTACTGTCAACTCCTGCCAACTCCAGGGTGTGATTCATCCAATTTTTGGGCTCCTGAAGCCAACTCCAGTGTATATTTGGGCTCCTGCTGCTGCTGCTGCCAACTTCTGCCAACTCCAGGGTGTGATTCATCCAATTTTTGGGCTCCTGAAGCCAACTCCAGTGTATATTTGGGCTCCTGCTGCTGCTACTGTCAACTCCTGCCAACTCCAGGGTGTGATTCATCCAATTTTTGGGCTCCTGAAGCCAACTCCAGTGTATATTTGGGCTCCTGCTGCTGCTACTGTCAACTCCTGCCAACTCCAGGGTGTGATTCATCCAATTTTTGGGCTCCTGAAGCCAACTCCAGTGTATATTTGGGCTCCTGCTGCTGCTACTGTCAACTCCTGCCAACTCCAGGGTGTGATTCATCCAATTTTTGGGCTCCTGAGGCCAACTCCAGTGTATATTTGGGCTCCTGCTGCTGCTGCTGCTGCCAACTTCTGCCAACTCCAGGGTGTGATTCATCCAATTTTTGGGCTACTGAAGCCAACTCCAGTGTATATTTGGGCTCCTGCTGCTGCTACTGTCAACTCCTGCCAACTCCAGGGTGTGATTCATCCAATTTTTGGGCTCCTGAGGCCAACTCCAGTGTATATTTGGGCTCCTGCTGCTGCTGCTGCCAACTTCTGCCAACTCCAGGGTGTGATTCATCCAATTTTTGGGCTCCTGAAGCCAACTCCAGTGTATATTTGGGCTCCTGCTGCTGCTGCTGCCAACTTCTGCCAACTCCAGGGTGTGATTCATCCAATTTTTGGGCTCCTGAAGCCAACTCCAGTGTATATTTGGGCTCCTGCTGCTGCTACTGTCAACTCCTGCCAACTCCAGGGTGTGATTCATCCAATTTTTGGGCTCCTGAAGCCAACTCCAGTGTATATTTGGGCTCCTTCTGCCCCTCATAGTGATGCCACTTCAACTCTCTGCAATTGTGCCGCTCTGCGATTCTATTAGCGATGCCTCTGATCTGCATGTGATATTTATTCAAAGTATTATTTAACTAACCCAGCACGCATCCTGTGCGTGTTACAGCAAGGCAGAATGGTTTACAACCCTATTGAGGCTCTAGGAGGCTCAGAAATAGCCGTTTTTAATAGCGATTCGTCGCGAATTTATTCGGGTCGAAACGATTTTTGTCGGAAAATTCGGCGAATCAGTCGAATCGAATTTTTCAAAAGTTCGCTCATCTCTAGTTGTGATGATATTTTTTTTCTTGCATGTATTTTTTCTTGCATGTTGTGATGATATGATGGATTTTTTTTTCTTGCATGTATTTTTTCTTGCATGTTGTGATGATATGATGGACTTTTTTTTCTTGCATGTATTTGTTCTTGCATATTGTGATGATATGATGGATTTTTTTTCTTGCATGTATTTTTCTTGCATGTTGTGATGATATGATGTTTTTTTTTTCCTTGCATGTATTTTCTTTTGCATGTTGTGATGATATGATGGACTTTTTTTCTTGCGTGTATTTTTTCTTGCATGTTGTGATGATATGATGGACCTTTTTTTTTCTTGCATGTATTTTTTCTTGCATGTTGTGATGATATGATGGATTTTTTTTTCTTGCATGTATTTTTTCTTGCATGTTGTGATGATATGATGGATTTTTTTTTCTTGCATGTATTTTTTCTTGCATGTTGTGATGATATGATAGACTTTTTTTTCTTACATGTATTTTTCCTTGCATGTTGTGATGATATGATGTTTTTTTTTTCCTTGCATGTATTTTTTTTTGCATGTTGTGATGATATGATGGACTTTTTTTTTCCTTGCGTGTATATTCTAAGTATGTCACACACCCCGCTTCAAGATATTCATAACCTGTGGGGTAATACTGACCTGTAGAGGGCGAACTGCAGAGATGATAGGAAAAAAGAAGCCCCTCCCGGTCCATAAATACCTGGGACCTCCCACTCATTACCCAGTCTTCATCTCTGCAGACGGCGAGCAAGTCAGAAGATGATGTCTCCTCCTTGCACAGGGGGATTTCAGGTAGCCGGGACAACTCCCGGCCAGGTATTTATCTATTTCCGCCCGGACCCTTTTTTCTTTATTTGATCCTGTTTATATACATGCCTCCCAGTCTTGGCTGCTGTTCGGGGCGAAGGTAAATTAGCACCTCAGGTGCTCAGGAGCTATGCTCCGCCGCGAGACCCTATATAAGAGGGTAGGCGGTTACACCGGGTTGGTGACCCCGGTTTGGGATGCCCTGTCCACTGGCAGTTATTCCTGGATGGCCCCTTTCCACCTTTCCTAGTTTGGGTCGGGGGTCCCCTCTTTAGTGTTAGGTGTTACAATAAGGTATATGTATTTTGTATTTATGTGTTTTTCACTGTATGTTATCTTTATTTAACTGACAGACGCCGCGGCCGCCATTGCCGCCGCGGCGCTGGTTTTTTACCTCAGATGTGTTTCTCCCCTCACGCACTTCAGTTGGGGGCGGGGCCGGGCCATCGGCGCGAGGCCGCGGCCCGCTCCCCTTACACTTGGCGCCTCTTGTAGCGTGGCTCGAGCGGGAAGCGGCCCCGCATGCTCTGCGGGCCGCTACCGCTTGCTACTTCTTGACCGGTGCCGCGGGTCGCCGCGACACCGGCTCTCCGGTGGTTACAGCGGAGGGGAGCTTCTCCCCTCACGCGTCTAGTTTGGGGGCGGGGCCGGACTTTCGGCGCGTCGCCGCGGCCCGCCCCCTCTACCTCTGGCACCGCTGAGGAGCTTGCTCCTCACAAATGGCTTTAGGAAGGGGGGTGGAGCAGGACAATCGCGCGGTCCGCGCTGGCCACGCCCCCCTTCTTCTCCCGCTCTGTCTCTTCACCTCACGGGTTATGAGGACACAGCATCCTGACACCGACGGCACTGTGAGTGGCCCTGTGGGCCCCTTCCCCCCTTCTTTCTGAAACTAGCCGTTGTTATCACTTATTTAGTCTATTTGTGTCTTTCAGGTGGAATCTTCAGGGATATTTAGGGGGTTTTCTCCCGGTCCTAGGGTCCCTGGGTATTTTAATTATCTATTTTAATTATCTATTTACAAATCCTCCCACTTGGGACATTAAAAGGGCATCCCTCGGTCATTGCGACTATCTACAAGTTCACCGTATAGAGGCATCCCCGGATACCGGGCTCCCCTCGGGGCAATCCCGGAAGTGTATGAGTTATGGGGTATCCCTAACAGGGGATGACGTATTTCTATGTATACCATGTGCACAGCAGACTATTACACGGCAGTCCGAATAGTCTGGGTCAGCACCGCCGGTTTCATCCCCTCCCCCTCCCATTTTGACTCGTGCCCCGTGTGACGTTGTCATGGGTGGGCAGTCACAATCTGATGTGTGTGCCAGATTGGCCAATATTGAAAAATAATTTCTACCGCGGTCGCCAAAAAGGCACCGGCTAAGAGAAAGCATTTGTCACCGGTCACACCGGCTTTTGAATATGATGATGTGGATTGTCTGGATTGGTCAGATTGCTCTCCACCGGAGGAAGGGGAGTTATTTGAGGATTCGGATAATTCAGATGAACAGCAATTTGTTGGCGCTGATTCCGAGCGGGGGTCAGGGAGTTCTTCGGATACTCCTAACGTCCTGGCTCAGATGTTTGAGGTTCTGGCTATTTCTCCTCCAGTGGTTGCTCCTCAACAACAAGGGGAGTTTTTCGAGGAATCCAAGCCGCGTTTGGAATTTCCTAATCAAAAGCATTTTGATAAAATTATTTCTAAGGAATGGGAGAGGCCGGCTCGGCTCCCAGGCATTCCTCAGAGTTGGGATAAAAGATATCCTTTCCCTTTGGATACGGTTAAGCGCTGGGCGTCCCCTCCCGAGGTGGACGCACCAATTCTGGGGTTATCCAACTCAGCCGTTTTGAATAACCCTGATTGTTCCTCTCTTAAAGATGGCGAGGATAAACGCATTGACCAGATGGCTTGTCATGGTTTTGCCAGTATTGGGGCAGCCATACGGCCTGTTTGTGCCTCAGCGCTGTTGGTGGTGGCTACCAGGTCGGTGGTCAGGGACTTGTTGTCCTCTTCTGGTTTGGATCCGGACAGTGACGAATTTCTTGGACTTAAACGATGTGAGTTGTTTTTGTCCTTCATGTTAGCCGCTTTGGATGATTCCTTGATGATGTGTAGCAGAGCTTCTGCTCTGCTGGTGACTATCAGGCGTTCAGTTTGGTTGCGCCAGTGGGCGGCTGATTTTGGGTCAAAGAAGTCGCTGAAGTCTCTTCCCTTCGTGGGGTTACGGCTTTTTGGAGAAAAATTGGACTCTGTAGTTAAAGGTGGTAAGTTACCTCAACGCAAGAAGCAACGACGTCCCTTTCGAGGAGCGGCTTCCTTCACGCCTTCCTTTCGGGGATCCAGAGCGGGAAGAGGATTTGCCTTCCCTTCTACAAGAGGAGATTCCTGGAATAGGTGCAGAGGACGTGCCCGTTCAGGATACAATTGGGGCTCTAAACCCAAACCCGCGGCCAAGCCTGCTCAGCAATGAGGGGGCGCCCTCACCCGTGCGGGTGGGGGGACGGCTGCGACACTTCTCCCAGATCTGGATTCGGGAGGTTTCGGACAAATGGATCCGGGAAGTGGTGCCTTCCGGCTACAAGCTGGAGTTCGAGTCCCGCCCCCCCCCCCCCCCCGCGTTTAACGCGGTATCGAGTCTTCCGGAAATGGCAGTGATTTGTCCAGTGCCCCCAACAGACAGGGGTCAGGGTTTTTACTCAAATCTGTTAACGGTCCTCAAAAAGGATGGCTCTATCCGGCCCATCCTGGATCTGAAGATTCTCAACAGGTTTGTCAGGCTGCGAAAATTTCGCATGGAAACTCTGCGTTCAGCTATCCACTCTCTTCGTCAGGGGGACTTCATGACGTCCATAGACATCAAGGACGCTTGCCTCCATGTTCCGATTTTTCCCGCGCACCAGAGATTTCTCAGGTTCGTGGTGGAGGATCGGCACTTTCAGTTTGTAGCTCTTCCCTTTGGTCTCACCACAGCTCCAAGGTTTTTCACCAAGGTGCTCGCTGGGGTGATGGCTCTCCTCAGAGCGCAGGGAATTCGCATAGTGCCATATCTGGATGATCTCCTCATCATGGCATCGTCATTCAGCCAAGCGGAATTGGACACCAGGACGGTAATACCCACTCTGGAGAGGTTCGGCTGGGTGATCAACTACCCCAAGTCCTCCCTTTACCCGTCCAGGATAGTATCCTTTCTGGGAATGTCTCTGGATACAGATCAGGCCAGAGTGTTCCTTCCTCAATCCAAGGTTCTTTTGTTTCAGGAGTTGATTCGGTTGCTCATGTCCATTCCTCGTCCGACCATCCGGCTAGGGATGAGACTGGTGGGATTGATGGTAGCCTCCTTCGAGGCAGTCCCCTTTGCTCAGTTTCACACAAGGACGCTACAGCTCCATCTATTGGCTGTCTGGGACAGGTCTCCTCTGTCGCTGGATCAATCTTTTCTGATGTCTCCCCGGGTTCGCCGCTCACTTCGGTGGTGGCTGAACTCAGCCAATCTGTTGAAGGGCAGATCCTTTCAGACTCCTCGTTGGGAGGTGGTCACCACGGATGCCAGCCTTTCAGGATGGGGGGCTTCTGGAAGGATCTGCAATTTCAGGGTTTGTGGGGACCCCTGGAAGCCCACGAGCCTATAAATGTTCTGGAATTGAGAGCCATCGGGATGGTTCTTTGTCGTTTGACTCATCACCTGCGGGGCTTGCCGGTTCAGGTCCGGTCGGACAATCGGACGGCGGTTGCCTACATCAATCACCAGGGAGGAACTCGCAGCAGGAGTGCCCTCAGGGAAGTGTCTCTGATTCTGGACTGGGCAGAGAGCCACGTCCTGTGCATCTCGGCGGTTTACATTCCGGGAGTGGAGAACACGGAGGCAGACTCTCTGAGCAGGTTGTCAGCCCGCAAGGGGGAATGGTCTCTCAGTCCCAAGGTTTTTCACTTGATTTGTCTCAGGTGGGGGTCACCGGTGGTGGACCTCTTTGCCTCCCGTCACAATCACAAACTTCCGGCATTTGTGTCTCTGGCGAAGGACCCACTGGCTCTCGCAGCGGATGCCATGTCTCTGAACTGGAGGGATCTGGGTTTTCTGTACCTGTTCCCTCCGTTTCCAATGGTAGCCAGAGTGGTGCGCAAGCTGGCCCTGGAGGGCGCGTCAGCAATTCTGGTGGCCCCAAGGTGGCCAAGACAGGTTTGGTTCGCAGACGTGGTAAGGTTAGCAGAAGATCAGTTCGTTCTGCCCCTGCTGCCGGATCTGCTCACACAGGGTCATCTACGTTATCCCAATTTACCAATGCTGGCTTTGACGGCGTGGCTGCTGAAACCTCCATCTTGAAGGAGGAAGGTCTTTCTGATGCTGTGATTCGGACTCTTATTAGCGCTAGGAAGAGGTCTTCTTCTTCCGTTTACTATAGGACTTGGAGGTCTTATATTGATTGGTGTGAGACTAGGGCCTTCCCTTGTAGGGAATTCTCTATTTCTAGAATCTTGGAGTTCCTGCAACACGGTTTGGATCTGGGGCTCCAACTCAGTACTCTGAAGGGGCAGGTGTCTGCCCTGGCGGTGTTTTTCCAAAGATCTTTTGCGCTTCATCCGTTGGTTAAGACTTTTTTCCAGGGGGTTACGCATGTGCGGCCTCCTAGGAAGCCTCTGATTCCGGTTTGGGATTTGAATTTGGTTCTTTCTGCTCTTCAGGGTCCTCCTTTTGAGCCTTTGCATGATATTGCCTTGTCTTCCCTTACGCAGAAGGTGGCCTTTTTGGTAGCTATCACTTCTGTTCGGCGCGTCTCTGAGTTGGCGGCCCTGTCTATTCAAGCTCCGTATTTTGAAAGACATCAGGACAAGGTGGTTTTCCGTTTCAAGCCGGATTTCCTTCCTAAGGTGGTTTCTGCTTTTTACCTAAATCAGGATATTGTTCTGCCCTCTCTGTGTCCTAATCCCAGCAACGACAAGGAGAGGGCCCTGCATTCCTTGGATGTGGTTCGCGTTGTGAAGTACTATTTGGTGGTAACGTCTTCCTTTCGCAAGACTGATGCCTTCTTTGTGGTGCCCTCTGGGCCCAAGAAAGGTTTGGCGCCCGCCAAGTCTTCCATCAGTAAGTGGATTCGTCAGGCCATTGTTGGGGCCTATTCTGCTAAGGGGAGGAATCCCCCTTTTCGTGTTACGGCTCATTCTACTCGTGCGGTTGGGGCTTCCTGGGCTTTTCAGCACCAGGCCCCTGTTGAGCAAGTTTGTAAGGCTGCTACTTGGTCTTCTGTTCACACCTTTTCCAAGTTTTACAAGGTTGATGTTCGGGCCTCAGCGGATGCTGTTTTTGGCCGCAAAGTTCTGCAGGCTGCAGTGGTTTAAGTTGTGCTTTATGCCTTGTTTTGGATCCCCACCCCTTATGGACACTGCTATTGGATGTCCCACAGGTTATGAATATCTTGAAGCGGGGTGTGTGACATACTTAGAATAATACCATTTTGTGAATACTCACCTTGTAAAATGGGTATTATAAGTATGTCACACACCCCGCTTCACCCGTCCTTTGTATTCTGGATCCTTCATATTGTGAACTTTGCGTTGTTATGACTTATATTTGGCTCTTCCTGGTCCCTTTCCTTACTGCTTTCTTTATACTGGGTAATGAGTGGGAGGTCCCAGGTATTTATGGACCGGGAGGGGCATTCTTTTTTCCTATCATCTCTGCAGTTCGCCCTCTACAGGTCAGTATTACCCCACAGGTTATGAATATCTTGAAGCGGGGTGTGTGACGTACTTATAATACCCATTTTACAAGGTGAGTATTCACAAAATTGTATTTTTTTCTTGCATGTTGTGATGATATGATGGGACTATTTTTCTTGCATGTATTTTTTCTTGCATGTTGTGATGACATGATGGACTTTTTTTCTTGCATGTATTTTTTCTTGCATGTTGTGATGATATGATGGACTTTTTTTTCTTGCATGTTGTGATGATATGATGGACTTTTTTTTCTTCCATGTATTTTTTTCTTGCATGTTGTGATGATATGATGGACTTTTTTTTCTTCCATGTATTTTTTTCTTGCATGTTGTGATGATATGATGGACTTTTTTTTCTTGCATGTATTTTTTCTTGCATGTTATGATGATATGCTCTATTGCATGAATACAACACAATGAATCGCTACTTGGAGTGGCACCCACCCATATTGGATCTGTAAGTGTGCACCAGCTATTTGGAATACTAGCGCCAGTTAAGTGCGTCCAGCACTCTGCGCTGAAACCCATATTTAAGAAAAACTACACACAACCAGCATCGGCGCTCTTAAACTGGGCTCTAGCATCGCCGGACGCTATGTGATAAAAGTCTGTTTCTAAACACATATCCACCAGCACCAGAGCAAAAACACATGGAATGACATTGTTTTAATTTAGAGCGTTACTTTAGAAAAACGCTATTTATACGCAACCAAATAAAACCCCATTGAAATGTATGGGAGAGCGACACTGAGCGACAGGTACTACATGGTGCTGCTGAACCTAGAGCACCGGCGCTATACACTGAGCCGTCTGTTATTATACATGTGACGCTACATGGCGCTGTTAGAAGCGCTATACACTGAGCTGCCTGTAATAATACATGTGACACTACATGACGCTGTTAGAGGCGCTATACACTGACCTGCCTGTAATAATACATGTGACACTACATGACGCTGTTAGAGGCGCTATACACTGACCTGCCTGTAATAATACATGTGACACTACATGACGCTGTTAGAGGTGCTATACACTGACCTGCCTGTAATAATACATGTGACGCTACATGACGCTGTTAGAGGCGCTATACACTGAGCCGCCTGTAATAATACATGTGACGCTACATGGCGCTGTTAGAGGCGCTCACCAGACTGACTTTCATATATATGCTCCAGATGGAGGCTCATGCGAGCGCCAGTATACTTAATGAAAGCCATGTGTAATGTTCACACTTAGGGGGTTATTCATGAAGGGATAGCGGCAGGCAGCGTCTGGTGAACGCCGGGTGCTGTACGCAAAACCACATTTATGAAAGCTAATCTGGTGAGCACCTCTAACAGCGCCATGTAGCGTCACATGTATTATTACAGGCGGGTCAGTGTATAGTGCCTCTAACAGCGCCATGTAGCGTCACATGTATTATTACAGGCGGCTCAGTGTATAGCGCCTCTAACAGCGCCATGTAGTGTCACATGTATTATTACAGGCAGGTCAGTGTATAGCGCCTCTAACAGCGCCATGTAGTGTCACATGTATTATTACAGGCAGGTCAGTGTATAGCACCTCTAACAGCGCCATGTAGTGTCACATGCATTATTACAGGCGGCTCAGTGTATAGCACCTCTAACAGCGCCATGTAGTGTCACATGTATTATTACAGGCAGGTCAGTGTATAGCGCCTCTAACAGCGCCATGTAGTGTCACAGGTATTATTACAGGCAGGTCAGTGTATAGCGCCTCTAACAGCGCCATGTAGTGTCACAGGTATTATTACAGGCAGGTCAGTGTATAGCGCCTCTAACAGCGCCATGTAGTGTCACATGTATTATTACAGGCAGGTCAGTGTATAGCACCTCTAACAGCGCCATGTAGTGTCACATGTATTATTACAGGCAGGTCAGTGTATAGCACCTCTAACAGCGCCATGTAGTGTCACATGTATTATTACAGGCAGGTCAGTGTATAGCGCCTCTAACAGCGCCATGTAGTGTCACATGTATTATTACAGGCAGGTCAGTGTATAGCGCCTCTAACAGCGCCATGTAGCGACACATGTATTATTACAAGCAGGTCAGTGTATAGCGCCTCTAACAGCGCCATGTAGCGTCACATGTATTATTACAGGCGGGTCAGTGTATAGCGCCTCTAACAGCGCCATGTAGTGTCACATGTATTATTACAGGCAGGTCAGTGTATAGCGCCTCTAACAGCGTCATGTAGCGTCACATGTATTATTACAGGCAGGTCAGTGTATAGCACCTCTAACAGCGCCATGTAGCGTCACATGTATTATTACAGGCGACTCAGTGTATAGCGCCGGCGCTCTAGGTTCCAGAGCGCCAGGTATTATCTTTTGCTCAGTGTCGCTCCCATACATTACAATGGGCTTTCATTCATTTGTGTTTAAATAGTGTGATTGGCAATTAATTATTTTTTTGCTCCAATCATTGTGTGACGTCTCCCGGCTGCAAACAAACACTTTTAGAAACTTTTTTGACTTTTTATATTTTTATGCAGAATTCTCATTACAGGTCCGGCACTAAAGTGTTAATGTCACAGTGTTACAACAATGTCATTCCATGTGTTTTCGCTTTGTTACTGGTGGATATGTGTTCAAAAACAGACTTTAATCACACAGTGTCTCGCGCTCTATGCTACAGAACCCAGATCCAGAGCGCCGACGCTGTATGTGTAGTTTATTGATAAGTATGGTGTGGAGCGCTGAGAGTCGAACGCACTGAGCTGGTGCTACCTCTCGCTCCCTGCAGCGCTGTACTGATGTTAGAGCACCCAACATACATCATATTCATCAATGCCAGCCAGGTTACTACAGCGACTGAGGCGCTCTGTTACAGCGCCCGATACCCGCTTACAGGGTCTACTAGCGGTCGTTCTAAGCGCCGCTATACAGACGCTTATCTGGCAATACCTGGCGCTAGTAGTGAATCAGCCTCCACAAGACAAAAACGAGATGGAAGGTTCTGAATCAACCCTAATATAATCTAGGAACTGCTGTATATTGCTCTAAATTAGGAGAAAGGGCGACCTCTAGTGGCATCATTGGGTCACCACAGATCTGTATAGGACTTGCCTTGTTGTGAAGCCTTGTCTCATATGTATGACTCTGTGATAACTACTAATACACTTTTGTTGATATTCATCAGCTAAATTGATGTCAACCGCTTCTCTTCTATTTTTTTATGTATATATGGTACAATAAATATTTTTTTTTCTTGAGTATTTAATTAGTTTTTTTTCCTTAATGTAAATGCCGCACACTGAAGATAAAAAATCAAAGTTTTTATACTAATAAGCGCATACTAATTACATATAGCACATACGTTTAAAAACACAATTAAAACTGGATATGTCAGGCTCCTTATAACAATTATCCATAAGTATCAATGTTCCCTACGCCAGTTGTTTAGTCTATAGAAAAGGTATCATTATAAGGTGCTACTATTATACAAATACAATTCAAAATAAAGTGACTGGTGCAATTAGTATTTAATTAGTTTTTTTTTGTTTCAATGTTATTATTGAAGAATAAAAAAAATGTCCAATAAACAGTTTCTGACATTTCCACAGTAATAAGTGAGTCCAGGATGCTCGGTATTCATGAAGTATAGACATATAAAGAGATACTATTGGGCAATTATTAACATGTCAGTAGAATATAAAAGTGAAGCAAAACCCACTGCAATCAGATTCCCGGGACGATTGATTTCCTCCCTCCGGGGGCATCCAAAATCAGGATGCCCCGCTGTGTAACAACATTGCAATGTGAGCCAACTATGCAAACTAAGCTAACATCCAGTCACTAGCCTACCCCGAGGGTATCCTACACTGGATGCCCCACTGTGTGAAACCCCACCCATAATCTTACCTGATGGATGCCCCACTGTATGAAACCCCACCCATAATCTTACCTGATGGATGCCCCGCTGTGTGAAACTCCACCGATAATCTTACCTGATGGATGCCCCACTGTATGAAACCCCACCGATAATCTTACCTGATCCCCGCAGGGATCGTAACTCTTCTTTGCCAGCGGATGCCAGGGATGTGACCAGCCGGCTGCACCTCATCACAGCGGCACTTTTGAGAGAGTCAATGGGCTCTCTCAAAAAGTGCCGCAGGGCGTGGCTTTGATAGTGAAAAACACTTTGAGAACTGGGCCACCGCCGAGCCAACAGCTGCACCCAGGAGGTTGTGTAGCCATGGAATTGGGATGATGGCAATTGGTTGCGTAGCCATGGAATTGGGATGCTGGAAATTGGTTGCGTAGCCATGGAATTGGGATGCTGGAAATTGGTTGTGTAGCCATGGAATTGGGATGCTGGAAATTGGTTGTGTAGCCATGGAATTGGGATGCTGGAAATTGGTTGCGTAGCCATGGAATTAGAATGCTGGCAATTGGTTGTGTAGCTATGGAATTGGGATGCTGGAAATTGGTTGTGTAGCCATGGAATTGGGATGCTGGAAATTGGTTGTGTAGCCATGGAATTGGGATGCTGGAAATTGGTTGTGTAGCCATGGAATTGGGATGCTGGCAATTGGTTGCGTAGCCATGGAATTAGAATGCTGGCAATTGGTTGTGTAGCTATGGAATTGGGATGCTGGAAATTGGTTGCGTAGCCATGGAATTGGGATGCTGGAAATTGGCTGCGTAGCCATGGAATTGGGATGCTGGAAATTGGCTGCGTAGCCATGGAATTGGGATGCTGGAAATTGGCTGCGTAGCCATGGAATTGGGATGCTGGAAATTGGCTGCGTAGCCATGGAATTGGGATGCTGGAAATTGGCTGCGTAGCCATGGAATTGGGATGCTGGAAATTGGCTGCGTAGCCATGGAATTGGGATGCTGGCAATTGGTTGGGTAGCCATGGAATTGGGATGCTGGCAATTGGTTGAGTTGCCATGGAATTGGGATGCTGGAAATTGGTTGCGTAGCCATGGAATTGGGATGCTGGCAATTGGTTGCATTGCCATGGAATTGGGATGCTGGAAATTGGTTGAGTTGCCATGGAATTGGGATGCTGGAAATTGGCTGCGTTGCCATGGAATTGGGATGCTGGAAATTGGTTGCGTAGCCATGGAATTGGGATGCTGGAAATTGGCTGCGTAGCCATGGAATTGGGATGCTGGAAATTGGCTGCGTAGCCATGGAATTGGGATGCTGGAAATTGGTTGTGTAGCCATGGAATTGGGATGCTGGAAATTGGTTGTGTAGCCATGGAATTGGGATGCTGGAAATTGGTTGCGTAGCCATGGAATTGGGATGCTGGAAATTGGTTGCTTTGCCATGGAATTGGGATGCTGGAAATTGGTTGCGTAGCCATGGAATTGGGATGCTGGAAATTGGCTGCGTAGCCATGGAATTGGGATGCTGGAAATTGGCTGCGTAGCCATGGAATTGGGATGCTGGCAATTGGTTGCATTGCCATGGAATTGGGATGCTGGCAATTGGTTGAGTTGCCATGGAATTGGGATGCTGGAAATTGGCTGCGTAGCCATGGAATTGGGATGCTGGAAATTGGCTGCGTAGCCATGGAATTGGGATGCTGGCAATTGGTTGGGTAGCCATGGAATTGGGATGCTGGCAATTGGTTGAGTTGCCATGGAATTGGGATGCTGGAAATTGGTTGCGTAGCCATGGAATTGGGATGCTGGCAATTGGTTGCATTGCCATGGAATTGGGATGCTGGCAATTGGTTGCATTGCCATGGAATTGGGATGCTGGCAATTGGTTGCGTAGCCATGGAATTGGGATGCTGGCAATTGGTTGCGTAGCCATGGAATTGGGATGCTGGAAATTGGTTGCATTGCCATGGAATTGGGATGCTGGCAATTGGTTGAGTTGCCATGGAATTGGGATGCTGGAAATTGGCTGCGTTGCCATGGAATTGGGATGCTGGAAATTGGTTGCGTAGCCATGGAATTGGGATGCTGGCAATTAGTTGTTTAGTTATGTCGGACTAAGGGGATTATTTAAGAAACACTGAGGCCACGTGGTGTCAGGTGAGTGTAAGGTCCTAATGTATTTTTTGAGTGCTTCTGGGAGCGTTATGTATTTTTTAAATAAATATATTGTGTATAATCGCTTGCGGTGCTCCCGGCCAGTAGTAGGTGTCGCTAGGGCATAGGCATATAAAAGCCGTGCGCTGCGAACGCTGCCTGGCTGGAAGCGCTACAGCTGATAGCGGCGCCCGCCGACACAGTGGTGCGGGCGCTGCCGAGCATCTTTGATGAGGTGCTCAAGTGCCGCCCGCACCTATAATAATAAATTAGCCTCCCATTTTATTTCTGGGACAGCCACGGCTCAGCTGTGGGCTCAGCTTCCTGTTATGAGCCATACGTGTCCCTCAAGAGGAAGATCCGCTCACAGCATGTCTATGGCTGTCAAACAGGGACGAAATTGGAAGAAAAGTGAGTGCTGTGAATGACACTTCCTGGGCACCTATTGCATATGACAGGAAGCAGGCAGCTCTGGTATTGCCGGCCATGGGGGCCTGTTCAGGACTTTAGGATACGGGCGCCGCCATCTTGACTTAGAAGCATCACACATACTGAGGAGAGGAGAGTGGGATAAAGTACAGGGGGGTGGGTTATAGCTGTGCTTTGCTCAGACAGAGCAGAGCTGGGGTCAGGAAAAGTTCAGCAATCCCAGAATGCAGAGCGACACAGTCAGAAGGCACTTCCTGTTTGCAGGCTGCCTGATGTTCCATGAGCCGCCATCTTGGATGTTTAAAGGCTCATAACATGCAGTAGATGCAGGTAGGATGATTTTTAATGTGAGCAATCTGTATGTACAGGGTGTGGGAAACATATAAGATAGGCTCTTATTCAGGGTGAAGGTCCTGATTAATGTAAGCAATCTGTATGTACAGGGTGTGGGAAACATATAAGATAGGCTCTTATTCAGGGTGAAGGTCCTGATTAATGTAAGCAATCTGTATGTACAGGGTGTGGGAAACATATAAGATAGACTCTTATTTGGAATGAAGGTCCGCTTTAAGAATTGCTTTCTTTGTTGTCCAGATAGCAGTAAAGGCAGCTCTTTTAATCGGGTTTTTACTAAGTACTTCCCTGTCTTGAAGGAGAACCTCTTGAGCATCTAAGTCATATTCTTCTCCCAATAGCGGTTTCATCGTCGGAATGAACTGTTTCCAAATAGGTTTAACATAGTCACAATAGCACCTCCCTTCACTTTCTGTCCCAAGGACACCCATGTCTCAGCTGTTGGCAGAACTTCCCGGGCACCCAAGGCTTCAAACTCTACCTCCTGTTAGGATTTTCACTATCCCGAGTTCTTGGTCCGTACCCTCGGGGCATCCCGATTTGCTCCAATCAGCTTCTTTCGCCACACACATTAAAGAGGAGCAACCATCCCCTCTTTAAAGTGGACCAAAACCCAGGAGTTTGACTATCCTGGTTTTTGGTCCTTTTCCCCCCGGGGCACCGCGATCGGGAGTGACCCGTTTTGTGACCCCCCCCCTCCCCTGGAAATTGGTTGCGTAGCCATGGAATTGGGATGCTGGAAATTGGCTGCGTAGCAATGGAATTGGGATGCTGGAAATTGGTTGCGTAGCCATGGAATTGGGATGCTGGAAATTGGCTGCGTAGCCATGGAATTGGGATGCTGGAAATTGGCTGCGTAGCCATGGAATTGGGATGCTGGAAATTGGCTGCGTAGCCATGGAATTGGGATGCTGGAAATTGGCTGCGTAGCCATGGAATTGGGATGCTGGAAATTGGCTGCGTAGCCATGGAATTGGGATGCTGGAAATTGGTTGCGTAGCCATGGAATTGGGATGCTGGAAATTGGTTGCGTAGCCATGGAATTGGGATGCTGGAAATTGGTTGCGTAGCCATGGAATTGGGATGCTGGAAATTGGCTGCGTAGCCATGGAATTGGGATGCTGGAAATTGGCTGCGTAGCCATGGAATTGGGATGCTGGAAATTGGCTGCGTAGCCATGGAATTGGGATGCTGGAAATTGGCTGCGTAGCCATGGAATTGGGATGCTGGAAATTGGCTGCGTAGCCATGGAATTGGGATGCTGGAAATTGGCTGCGTAGCCATGGAATTGGGATGCTGGCAATTGGTTGGGTAGCCATGGAATTGGGATGCTGGCAATTGGTTGAGTTGCCATGGAATTGGGATGCTGGAAATTGGTTGCGTAGCCATGGAATTGGGATGCTGGCAATTGGTTGCATTGCCATGGAATTGGGATGCTGGAAATTGGTTGAGTTGCCATGGAATTGGGATGCTGGAAATTGGCTGCGTTGCCATGGAATTGGGATGCTGGAAATTGGTTGCGTAGCCATGGAATTGGGATGCTGGAAATTGGCTGCGTAGCCATGGAATTGGGATGCTGGAAATTGGCTGCGTAGCCATGGAATTGGGATGCTGGAAATTGGTTGTGTAGCCATGGAATTGGGATGCTGGAAATTGGTTGTGTAGCCATGGAATTGGGATGCTGGAAATTGGTTGCGTAGCCATGGAATTGGGATGCTGGAAATTGGTTGCTTTGCCATGGAATTGGGATGCTGGAAATTGGTTGCGTAGCCATGGAATTGGGATGCTGGAAATTGGCTGCGTAGCCATGGAATTGGGATGCTGGAAATTGGTTGCGTAGCCATGGAATTGGGATGCTGGAAATTGGTTGCGTAGCCATGGAATTGGGATGCTGGAAATTGGTTGCGTAGCCATGGAATTGGGATGCTGGAAATTGGCTGCGTAGCCATGGAATTGGGATGCTGGAAATTGGTTGCGTAGCCATGGAATTGGGATGCTGGAAATTGGTTGCGTAGCCATGGAATTGGGATGCTGGAAATTGGTTGCGTAGCCATGGAATTGGGATGCTGGAAATTGGTTGCATAACCATGGAATTGGGATGCTGGAAATTGGTTGCGTAGCCATGGAATTGGGATGCTGGAAATTGGTTGCGTAGCCATGGAATTGGGATGCTGGAAATTGGCTGCGTAGCCATGGAATGGGGATGCTGGAAATTGGCTGCGTAGCCATGGAATGGGGATGCTGGAAATTGGTTGCATAACCATGGAATTGGGATGCTGGAAATTGGTTGCATAACCATGGAATTGGGATGCTGGAAATTGGCTGCATAACCATGGAATTGGGATGCTGGAAATTGGTGGTTGCGTTGCCATGGAATTGGGATGCTGGCAATTAGTTGCGTAGCCATGGAATTGGGATGCTGGAAATTGGTTGCGTAGCCATGGAATTGGGATGCTGGAAATTGGCTGCGTAGCCATGGAATTGGGATGCTGGAAATTGGCTGCGTAGCCATGGAATTGGGATGCTGGAAATTGGTTGCGTTGCCATGGAATTGGGATGCTGGAAATTGGCTGCGTAGCCATGGAATTGGGATGCTGGCAATTGGTTGAGTTGCCATGGAATTGGGATGCTGGAAATTGGTTGCGTTGCCATGGAATTGGGATGCTGGAAATTGGTTGCGTAGCCATGGAATTGGGATGCTGGAAATTGGCTGCGTAGCCATGGAATTGGGATGCTGGAAATTGGCTGCGTAGCCATGGAATTGGGATGCTGGAAATTGGCTGCATAGCCATGGAATTGGGATGCTGGAAATTGGCTGCGTAGCCATGGAATTGGGATGCTCGAAATTTGCTGCGTAGCCATGGAATTGGGATGCTGGAAATTGGTTGTGTAGCCATGGAATTGGGATGCTGGAAATTGGTTGCATAACCATGGAATTGGGATGCTGGAAATTGGTTGCGTAGCCATGGAATTGGGATGCTGGAAATTGGTTGCGTAGCCATGGAATTGGGATGCTGGAAATTGGCTGCGTAGCCATGGAATGGGGATGCTGGAAATTGGTTGCATAACCATGGAATTGGGATGCTGGAAATTGGTTGCATAACCATGGAATTGGGATGCTGGAAATTGGCTGCATAACCATGGAATTGGGATGCTGGAAGTTGGTGGTTGCGTTGCCATGGAATTGGGATGCTGGCAATTAGTTGCGTAGCCATGGAATTGGGATGCTGGAAATTGGTTGCGTAGCCATGGAATTGGGATGCTGGAAATTGGCTGCGTAGCCATGGAATTGGGATGCTGGAAATTGGCTGCATAGCCATGGAATTGGGATGCTGGAAGTTGGTTGCGTTGCCATGGAATTGGGATGCTGGAAATTGGCTGCGTAGCCATGGAATTGGGATGCTGGCAATTGGTTGAGTTGCCATGGAATTGGGATGCTGGAAATTGGTTGCGTTGCCATGGAATTGGGATGCTGGAAATTGGTTGCGTAGCCATGGAATTGGGATGCTGGAAATTGGTTGCGTAGCCATGGAATTGGGATGCTGGAAATTGGCTGCGTAGCCATGGAATGGGGATGCTGGAAATTGGTTGCATAACCATGGAATTGGGATGCTGGAAATTGGTTGCATAACCATGGAATTGGGATGCTGGAAATTGGCTGAATAACCATGGAATTGGGATGCTGGAAATTGGTGGTTGCGTAGCCATGGAATTGGGATGCTGGAAATTGGCTGCGTAGCCATGGAATTGGGATGCTGGAAATTGGCTGCGTAGCCATGGAATTGGGATGCTGGAAATTGGCTGCGTAGCCATGGAATTGGGATGCTGGAAATTGGCTGCGTAGCCATGGAATTGGGATGCTGGAAATTGGCTGCGTAGCCATGGAATTGGGATGCTGGAAATTGGTTGTGTAGCCATGGAA
This sequence comes from Gastrophryne carolinensis, assembly GCA_027917425.1. Classification (NCBI taxonomy): domain Eukaryota; kingdom Metazoa; phylum Chordata; class Amphibia; order Anura; family Microhylidae; genus Gastrophryne; species Gastrophryne carolinensis. Next base: position 16,171,477 of record CM051240.1, on the reverse strand, counting down.
TTGGGATGCTGGAAATTGGTTGTGTAGCCATGGAATTGGGATGCTGGAAATTGGTTGCGTAGCCATGGAATTGGGATGCTGGAAATTGGCTGCGTAGCAATGGAATTGGGATGCTGGAAATTGGTTGCGTAGCCATGGAATTGGGATGCTGGAAATTGGCTGCGTAGCCATGGAATTGGGATGCTGGAAATTGGCTGCGTAGCCATGGAATTGGGATGCTGGAAATTGGCTGCGTAGCCATGGAATTGGGATGCTGGAAATTGGCTGCGTAGCCATGGAATTGGGATGCTGGAAATTGGCTGCGTAGCCATGGAATTGGGATGCTGGAAATTGGTTGTGTAGCCATGGAATTGGGATGCTGGAAATTGGTTGCGTAGCCATGGAATTGGGATGCTGGAAATTGGTTGCGTAGCCATGGAATTGGGATGCTGGAAATTGGCTGCGTAGCCATGGAATTGGGATGCTGGAAATTGGCTGCGTAGCCATGGAATTGGGATGCTGGAAATTGGCTGCGTAGCCATGGAATTGGGATGCTGGAAATTGGCTGCGTAGCCATGGAATTGGGATGCTGGAAATTGGCTGCGTAGCCATGGAATTGGGATGCTGGCAATTGGTTGGGTAGCCATGGAATTGGGATGCTGGCAATTGGTTGAGTTGCCATGGAATTGGGATGCTGGAAATTGGTTGCGTAGCCATGGAATTGGGATGCTGGCAATTGGTTGCATTGCCATGGAATTGGGATGCTGGAAATTGGTTGAGTTGCCATGGAATTGGGATGCTGGAAATTGGCTGCGTTGCCATGGAATTGGGATGCTGGAAATTGGTTGCGTAGCCATGGAATTGGGATGCTGGAAATTGGCTGCGTAGCCATGGAATTGGGATGCTGGAAATTGGCTGCGTAGCCATGGAATTGGGATGCTGGAAATTGGTTGTGTAGCCATGGAATTGGGATGCTGGAAATTGGTTGTGTAGCCATGGAATTGGGATGCTGGAAATTGGTTGCGTAGCCATGGAATTGGGATGCTGGAAATTGGTTGCTTTGCCATGGAATTGGGATGCTGGAAATTGGTTGCGTAGCCATGGAATGGGGATGCTGGAAATTGGCTGCGTAGCCATGGAATTGGGATGCTGGAAATTGGCTGCGTAGCCATGGAATTGGGATGCTGGAAATTGGCTGCGTAGCCATGGAATTGGGATGCTGGCAATTGGTTGCATTGCCATGGAATTGGGATGCTGGCAATTGGTTGAGTTGCCATGGAATTGGGATGCTGGAAATTGGCTGCGTAGCCATGGAATTGGGATGCTGGAAATTGGCTGCGTAGCCATGGAATTGGGATGCTGGAAATTGGCTGCGTAGCCATGGAATTGGGATGCTGGAAATTGGCTGCGTAGCCATGGAATTGGGATGCTGGCAATTGGTTGGGTAGCCATGGAATTGGGATGCTGGCAATTGGTTGAGTTGCCATGGAATTGGGATGCTGGAAATTGGCTGCGTAGCCATGGAATTGGGATGCTGGCAATTGGTTGCGTAGCCATGGAATTGGGATGCTGGCAATTGGTTGCATTGCCATGGAATTGGGATGCTGGCAATTGGTTGCATTGCCATGGAATTGGGATGCTGGAAATTGGTTGCGTAGCCATGGAATTGGGATGCTGGCAATTGGTTGAGTTGCCATGGAATTGGGATGCTGGAAATTGGCTGCGTTGCCATGGAATTGGGATGCTGGAAATTGGCTGCGTAGCCATGGAATTGGGATGCTGGCAATTAGTTGTTTAGTTATGTCGGACTAAGGGGATTATTTAAGAAACACTGAGGCCACGTGGTGTCAGGTGAGTGTAAGGTCCTAATGTATTTTTTGAGTGCTTCTGGGAGCGTTATGTATTTTTTAAATAAATATATTGTGTATAATCGCTTGCGGTGCTCCCGGCCAGTAGTAGGTGTCGCTAGGGCATAGGCATATAAAAGCCGTGCGCTGCGAACGCTGCCTGGCTGGAAGCGCTACAGCTGATAGCGGCGCCCGCCGACACAGTGGTGCAGGCGCTGCCGAGCATCTTTGATGAGGTGCTCAAGTGCCGCCCGCACCTATAATAATAAATTAGCCTCCCATTTTATTTCTGGGACAGCCACGGCTCAGCTGTGGGCTCAGCTTCCTGTTATGAGCCATACGTGTCCCTCAAGAGGAAGATCCGCTCACAGCATGTCTATGGCTGTCAAACAGGGACGAAATTGGAAGAAAAGTGAGTGCTGTGAGTGGCACTTCCTGGGCACCTATTGCATATGACAGGAAGCAGGCAGCTCTGGTATTGCCGGCCATGGGGGCCTGTTCAGGACTTTAGGATACGGGCGCCGCCATCTTGACTTACAAGCATCACACATACTGAGGAGAGGAGAGTGGGATAAAGTACAGGGGGGTGGGTTATAGCTGTGCTTTGCTCAGACAGAGCAGAGCTGGGGTCAGGAAAAGTTCAGCAATCCCAGAATGCAGAGCGACACAGTCAGAAGGCACTTCCTGTTTGCAGGCTGCCTGATGTTCCATGAGCCGCCATCTTGGATGTTTAAAGGCTCATAACATGCAGTAGATGCAGGTAGGATGATTTTTAATGTGAGCAATCTGTATGTACAGGGTGTGGGAAACATATAAGATAGGCTCTTATTCAGGGTGAAGGTCCTGATTAATGTAAGCAATCTGTATGTACAGGGTGTGGGAAACATATAAGATAGGCTCTTATTCAGGGTGAAGGTCCGGATTAATGTGAGCAATCTGTATGTACAGGGTGTGGGAAACATATAAGATAAGCTCTTATTCAGGGTGAAGGTCCGGAATAATGTGGGCAATCTGTATGTACCGGGTGTGGGAAACATATAAGATAGGCTCTTATTCAGGGTGAAGGTCTGGATTAATGTGGGCAATCTGTAGGTACAGGGTGTGGGAAACATATAAGATAGGCTCTTATTTGGAATGAAGGTCCGCTTTAAGAATTGCTTTCTTTGTTGCCCAGATAGCAGTAAAGGCAGCTCTTTTAATCGGGTTTTTTCTAAGTACTTCCCTGTCTTGAAGGAGAACCTCTTGAGCATCTAAGTCATATTCTTCTCCCAATAGCGGTTTCATCGTCGGAATGAACTGTCCAAATAGGTTAAATAGTCACAATAGCACCTCCCTTCACTTTCTGTCCCAAGGACACCCATGTCTCAGCTGTTGGCAGAACTTCCTGGGCACCCAAGGCTTCAAACTCTACCTCCTGTTAGGATTTTCACTATCCCGAGTTCTTGGTCCGTACCCTCGGGGCATCCCGATTTGCTCCAATCAGCTTCTTTCGCCACACACATTGAAGAGGAGCAACCATCCCCTCTTTAAAGTGGACCAAAACCCAGGAGTTTGACTATCCTGGTTTTTGGTCCTTTTCCCCCCGGGGCACCGCGATCGGGAGTGACCCGTTTTGTGACCCCCCCGTCCCCCCGATCGCCTAAGGCAACTCACCTCTTCCAGGTCCTATGGCGCATGCACGGCCGCTCGTCCAAACAACGCGCTCGTCATCACATTGTCTCAGCGCGCTTACGGGCGCATCCCCCGCTACCCTCTATCAGGGAGCGTGCCCGCGCTGTGCATTCACAACTACCTGCCATGCGCCCTGCTAGAGGGATGGTGGGGATGCGCCCTGCTAGAGGGATGGTGGGGATGCGCCCTGCTAGAGGGATGTTGGGGATGCGCCCTGCTAGAGGGATGGTGGGGATGCGGCCTGCTAGAGGGATGGTGGGGATGCGCCCTGCTAGAGGGATGGAGGGGATGCGCCCTGCTAGAGGGATGGAGGGGATGCGGCCTGCTAGAGGGATGGTGGGGATGCGGCCTGCTAGAGGGATGGTGGGGATGCGCCCTGCTAGAGGGATGGTGGGGATGCGCCCTGCTAGAGGGATGGTGGGGATGCGCCCTGCTAGAGGGATGGTGGGGATGCGCCCTGCTAGAGGGATGGAGGGGATGCGGCCTGCTAGAGGGATGGCGGGGATGCGGCCTGCTAGAGGGATGGAGGGGATGCGGCCTGCTAGAGGGATGGTGGGGATGCGGCCTGCTAGAGGGATGGTGGGGATGCGGCCTGCTAGAGGGATGGTGGGGATGCGCCCTGCTAGAGGGATGGAGGGGATGCGGCCTGCTAGAGGGATGGTGGGGATGCGCCCTGCTAGAGGGATGGTGGGGATGCGCCCTGCTAGAGGGATGTTGGGGATGCGGCCTGCTAGAGGGATGGTGGGGATGCGGCCTGCTAGAGGGATGTTGGGGATGCGCCCTGCTAGAGGGATGGAGGGGATGCGCCCTGCTAGAGGGATGGAGGGGATGCGGCCTGCTAGAGGGATGGTGGGGATGCGGCCTGCTAGAGGGATGGTGGGGATGCGGCCTGCTAGAGGGATGGTGGGGATGCGCCCTGCTAGAGGGATGGAGGGGATGCGGCCTGCTAGAGGGATGGTGGGGATGCGCCCTGCTAGAGGGATGGTGGGGATGCGCCCTGCTAGAGGGATGTTGGGGATGCGCCCTGCTAGAGGGATGGTGGGGATGCGGCCTGCTAGAGGGATGTTGGGGATGCGCCCTGCTAGAGGGATGGTGGGGATGCGCCCTGCTAGAGGGATGGTGGGGATGCGCCCTGCTAGAGGGATGTTGGGGATGCGCCCTGCTAGAGGGATGGTGGGGATGCGGCCTGCTAGAGGGATGTTGGGGATGCGCCCTGCTAGAGGGATGGTGGGGATGCGGCCTGCTAGAGGGATGGTGGGGATGCGCCCTGCTAGAGGGATGGAGGGGATGCGCCCTGCTAGAGGGATGGAGGGGATGCGGCCTGCTAGAGGGATGGTGGGGATGCGCCCTGCTAGAGGGATGGAGGGGATGCGGCCTGCTAGAGGGATGGTGGGGATGCGCCCTGCTAGAGGGATGGAGGGGATGCGCCCTGCTAGAGGGATGGAGGGGATGCGGCCTGCTAGAGGGATGGTGGGGATGCGGCCTGCTAGAGGGATGGTGGGGATGCGCCCTGCTAGAGGGATGGAGGGGATGCGGCCTGCTAGAGGGATGGTGGGGATGCGCCCTGCTAGAGGGATGGTGGGGATGCGGCCTGCTAGAGGGATGGTGGGGATGCGCCCTGCTAGAGGGATGGAGGGGATGCGGCCTGCTAGAGGGATGGTGGGGATGCGCCCTGCTAGAGGGATGGTGGGGATGCGGCCTGCTAGAGGGATGTTGGGGATGCGCCCTGCTAGAGGGATGGAGGGGATGCGCCCTGCTAGAGGGATGGTGGGGATGCGGCCTGCTAGAGGGATGTGGGGATGCGCCCTGCTAGAGGGATGGAGGGGATGCGGCCTGCTAGAGGGATGGTGGGGATGCGGCCTGCTAGAGGGATGGTGGGGATGCGGCCTGCTAGAGGGATGGTGGGGATGCGCCCTGCTAGAGGGATGGTGGGGATGCGGCCTGCTAGAGGGATGGAGGGGATGCGGCCTGCTAGAGGGATGTTGGGGATGCGCCCTGCTAGAGGGATGGAGGGGATGCGCCCTGCTAGAGGGATGGTGGGGATGCGGCCTGCTAGAGGGATGGAGGGGATGCGGCCTGCTAGAGGGATGGTGGGGATGCGCCCTGCTAGAGGGATGGTGGGGATGCGCCCTGCTAAAGGGATGGTGGGGATGCGCCCTGCTAGAGGGATGGTGGGGATGCGCCCTGCTAGAGGGATGGAGGGGATGCGCCCTGCTAGAGGGATGGTGGGGATGCGGCCTGCTAGAGGGATGGAGGGGATGCGGCCTGCTAGAGGGATGGAGGGGATGCGCCCTGCTAGAGGGATGGTGGGGATGCGGCCTGCTAGAGGGATGGAGGGGATGCGGCCTGCTAGAGGGATGGTGGGGATGCGCCCTGCTAGAGGGATGGTGGGGATGCGCCCTGCTAAAGGGATGGTGGGGATGCGCCCTGCTAGAGGGATGGTGGGGATGCGCCCTGCTAGAGGGATGGAGGGGATGCGCCCTGCTAGAGGGATGGTGGGGATGCGGCCTGCTAGAGGGATGGTGGGGATGCGGCCTGCTAGAGGGATGGTGGGGATGCGCCCTGCTAGAGGGATGGTGGGGATGCGCCCTGCTAGAGGGATGGTGGGGATGCGCCCTGCTAGAGGGATGGAGGGGATGCGCCCTGCTAGAGGGATGGTGGGGATGCGCCCTGCTAGAGGGATGGAGGGGATGCGGCCTGCTAGAGGGATGGTGGGGATGCGGCCTGCTAGAGGGATGGTGGGGATGCGGCCTGCTAGAGGGATGGTGGGGATGCGGCCTGCTAGAGGGATGGTGGGGATGCGCCCTGCTAGAGGGATGGAGGGGATGCGCCCTGCTAGAGGGATGGAGGGGATGCGGCCTGCTAGAGGGATGGTGGGGATGCGGCCTGCTAGAGGGATGGTGGGGATGCGGCCTGCTAGAGGGATGGTGGGGATGCGCCCTGCTAGAGGGATGGAGGGGATGCGCCCTGCTAGAGGGATGGAGGGGATGCGCCCTGCTAGAGGGATGGTGGGGATGCGGCCTGCTAGAGGGATGGAGGGGATGCGCCCTGCTAGAGGGATGGCGGGGATGCGCCCTGCTAGAGGGATGGCGGGGATGCGGCCTGCTAGAGGGATGGCGGGGATGCGCCCTGCTAGAGGGATGGCGGGGATGCGGCCTGCTAGAGGGATGGCGGGGATGCGCCCTGCTAGAGGGATGGAGGGGATGCGGCCTGCTAGAGGGATGGAGGGGATGCGCCCTGCTAGAGGGATGGAGGGGATGCGCCCTGCTAGAGGGATGGTGGGGATGCGGCCTGCTAGAGGGATGGAGGGGATGCGCCCTGCTAGAGGGATGGAGGGGATGCGCCCTGCTAGAGGGATGGAGGGGATGCGCCCTGCTAGAGGGATGGTGGGGATGCGCCCTGCTAGAGGGATGGAGGGGATGCGGCCTGCTAGAGGGATGGAGGGGATGCGGCCTGCTAGAGGGATGGAGGGGATGCGCCCTGCTAGAGGGATGGTGGGGATGCGGCCTGCTAGAGGGATGGTGGGGATGCGCCCTGCTAGAGGGATGGAGGGGATGCGGCCTGCTAGAGGGATGGTGGGGATGCGCCCTGCTAGAGGGATGGTGGGGATGCGCCCTGCTAGAGGGATGGAGGGGATGCGCCCTGCTAGAGGGATGGAGGGGATGCGGCCTGCTAGAGGGATGGAGGGGATGCGCCCTGCTAGAGGGATGGAGGGGATGCGCCCTGCTAGAGGGATGGAGGGGATGCGCCCTGCTAGAGGGATGGAGGGGATGCGGCCTGCTAGAGGGATGGTGGGGATGCGCCCTGCTAGAGGGATGGAGGGGATGCGCCCTGCTAGAGGGATGCTGGGGATGCGCCCTGCTAGAGGGATGCTGGGGATGCGCCCTGCTAGAGGGATGGAGGGGATGCGCCCTGCTAGAGGGATGCTGGGGATGCGCCCTGCTAGAGGGATGCTGGGGATGCGCCCTGCTAGAGGGATGGTGGGGATGCGCCCTGCTAGAGGGATGCTGGGGATGCGCCCTGCTAGAGGGATGCTGGGGATGCGCCCTGCTAGAGGGATGGAGGGGATGCGGCCTGCTAGAGGGATGGAGGGGATGCGCCCTGCTAGAGGGATGGTGGGGATGCGCCCTGCTAGAGGGATGGTGGGGATGCGGCCGCGGCTCGTGCATGCACCATTGGACCGGGAAACAAGGTAAGCGTATAAAAGGTGGGTGAAGCTTTGCATTATAAAAAAACAGGAAGCTCCGCTCCCAGAACAGCCATTCCTGTTTCTGGGACACTACCAGTGACATAAGATGGGGGAGCTACAAAATAGCAGGCACAGCTTTTAATATTGATAACTGAGCGTGCTGCCCGACCCGTCAATCTACTAGAACATGGGCCAAACCAAATTGACAAGGGTCATAAGAAAGGGGCACAACTCCACAAATACCATAAAATAATAATATTTTATTAAATGTTACACTATAGCAAAAATAAAAACACACATGCAACACAAAGAAACTGTTAAAATCAATTCATCCACTATTTCTGTGATGCTAAAATACTTAGCAATTCATATTATAGAAGACCGACCACAAGGTATCAAAAAGTACAAATAGAAATCAGTATTAAATAGATTCACAAAATTGCCCAAGAAATTATATATATATATATATATATATATATATATATATATATATATATAAATAAAGGGAAAAAAAATTATATATATATATTTTTATGTATTGTGGGATATTGGGGGCTTGTACCCTTGCTTTAAGACTGTTGCGTGTCTCCCCTATATACATCTTGGGGCACCCACATGTTAGGGCATAGATCACGCCTGTTGTCCTACAATTGATAAATTGGCGTATGGGGAATTGTTTACCTGTCTGTTAATTTTTTATGGCTCTCCCTTTAACCATATGGGGGCATAAGGAACACCCCCCACAGGGGTGATTCCCACCTGCCCCCCTACAGTCACGTAACCAGTTGGATGTGCCCCTAAAGTGGCTTGAGCACACCCTGTCCCGTATACTGGGAGCCCGTTGTGCTGTCATTCGTGGGCCACCCCGTGTCCATCTGGCCACCTGTGGGTCTGTTCTTAAAATACTCCAATGTCTTTTCAGAATAGATCTTAATTTAGACCAATCACTATTATATCTAGTCACATATCTTACCTCAGAAGCATTGCATGTTCTTTGTTTAGGTACCAGGCGACCTGATCTTGGTGTATTTCTTGCTCGTAACAGGGCCTTCTCCACTACGGCCTTTGGGTATACCCTTCTTCGGAAACGTACAAGATCACCAGCTTGTTGTTCAAATTCTTCATCATTGGAGCAATTCCTGCGTACACGCAGGAACTGCCCCATCGGGATACCCTGCTTGAGACTAGTTAAATGGAAGCTCTCATAATGCAAGAGCGAATTGACGGCAGTCTCTTTCCGGTATAGACCAGTGCGTAGTGTACCGTCTCCCACAGTCCTAATCATAAGATCCAAGAACTTGACCTGTTTGGATGAAATCTGAGCCGTAAGAAAAATATTAAGATTGTTGGTGTTGAGGTGATCCAGATATTCATTGAACCGTTCTTCTGAACCCTGCCACAACACCAGTATATCATCAATGTATCTGTACCAACCCAACACATGCCGGTGATATTGATGCATGTCCTTGCAACCCACTACCTCCCTCTCACACCACCCCAGGAATAGGTTGGCCACCGAGGGGGCAACACCCATGGCAACACCACACACTTGACGATAGAAAATTCCATCAAACATGAAAAAATTGTGCGACAGCACAAAATCCAGTAGTTTTAATAAAAATTCCTGAAGTGGATGGAGTCTCGGTTGCTCATGCTAAGAAAATACCGGCACGTGTGGATGGCAGATACATGTGATATACTGGTGTAGAGGGCCTCAACATCCAAGGTAATAAGTAAGGTATCCATGGGAACCACTATGGCATCAAGTTGTCTTAGTAGATCCATGGAGTCCCGAACATAGGACTCCAAGGAGGTAACAAAGTGCTGGAGGTGTCTATCCAAGAGGACGCACGCCTTCTCAGTTAGACCCCCGATGCCCGCTACAATAGGTCTTCCTGGCGGGCAACGGGGGTTCTTATGTACTTTAGGGAGCATGTAAAAGGTGGCAATGACAGGATGCTCCACCTTGAGAAAATTGTGCGTCCCCCGGCTGATGACACCCCCAGCCCAAGCCTCACCGATCAATGCTTCATACTCAACCTTAAACATTGTCAAAGGATTCCCAGTAACTTTTCATAATTGGCCGGGTTCTGTAGCTGCCTCAGTGCCTCTGTACGATAAAATTCCCGTGACATAACCACGATTTTACCGCCCTTGTCGGACTCCTTTATTCCTATTATTATGTCAGTACGGGCACGGAGGCTAGTGAGGGCAGCCACTTCCCCCGGTGTCAAATTGTGAGGCCCTGAAGATGTGGGTAGCTTTTGAATACTATCACTCACAGCCTTAAAAAAGGTACACACCGCCGTGGTCCTTAAGCTGTGCCCCCTCGGTGGCCAACCTATTCCTGGGGTGCTGGGAGAGGGAGGTAGTAGGTTGCGAGGACATGCATCAATATCACCGGCACGTGTTGGGTTGGTACAGATACATTGATGATTTACTGGTGTTGTGGCAGGGTTCAGAAGAACGGTTCAATGAATATCTGGATCGCCTCAATACCAACAATCTTAATATTTTTCTTGTGCACACTCCCATAGTAAATAGCGGGTGCGGTCTCTTTTTTTTTCTTTTTTCATAAAAAGGTAATTACTACAAATAAATCATCAAGACCATAAACCTGTGCAATCAATCAAATCTAAAGTGCAAATGCTAGATAAGGAGGCTCTATTCACTAAGGAAAGCAGGGGATGAGACCCCCAATGTAAACCCAATACACAAAAGTGCTGTTAGTGCCGGGCTGTATAAGGGAGCTGAGGTAGTGAGCAATCACTGGAAAGAAAAAAATAAAGATCATACAGTCCTTGTGGTCAAACGTGACTAATCATCAGGCAATGGATTGCAGGCAGGAGACCCCATGAGTATATAGGTGTAGACAAGTGCAGACTGTTTACAGCGCAGACAATAGGTTCTATAGCAAAACATTGTTAGCCCAAAACAGAGGGTATACAATTGCGGCACTCACACTGGGTCATACAACAGAGACTAGGGTGATTAACAAGAAGATCAAAGTCATTCATATTCCAATTTTTTATTCCCCTTTAAACATGAGAATTCAAAAGCATAACCCAGTAAACAAGACAAGCAAGTTATAAGGCTTACAGGCTGACCGCAGGACGCAAGAACACTTGGGTAGAAGGAATCCCTGCTCTGAGCACTGTATGTGCAGCACTGTGTTATCCAGGACCTCGGAGGAGAGAGATTTAGGGATACTGATTGATGATAGCTGCAAGAAGATTGGACAGTGTAGCCAGGCAGTGGGAAAAGCAAGCAGGATGCTTGGCTGCATAGCTCGAGGCATCACCAGTAGGAAGAGGGAGGTTGTGATGCCGCTGTATAGAGCCCTGGTGAGGCCACAGCTAGAATACTGTGTGCAGTTCTGGAGACCTCCCCTGCAAAAAGACATTATTCAAATAGAACGGGTCCAAAGGCCGGCAACAAAAATGGTGGAAGGACTTAAACTTAAAACTTATCAGGAGAGACTTAAAGAACTTAATCTGTACAGTCTGGAGGAAAGAAGGGAGAGAGGGGACATGATGGAGACCTTTATATATGTGACAGGAGGGAATAAGGTTCAGGAGGGAAGTGTTTTTAAGAAGAAACTTAAAGTGGACCAACACCCAGGATTTTCACTATCCTGGGTTTTGACCGGGGGTGCCCCGCTGTGTGAAACCCCCCAGAACGTCCCAAAAAACTCACCTCACCCCGCTGCTACACAAGTGCTCGTCCAATCAGAGCGCTCAGAGCCACTGTGGTATGTCCAGACAAGGGACGGACAACCACAGCGGCTCTGAGCGCGCTGGAGGCCGCCTCTTGCGCTTCCTTCTAACAGGGAGCGCGCCCTGCTAGAGGGAAGCACGAGAGGCGGGAGCGGCCCACGCATGCGCCATTGGAACGGGGAGAAGGTAAGGTTTGTGGGCGTCCTGGGGGGTTTCACACAGCGGGGCATCCCGATTTCGGATGCCCAGCAGGGAGGGAGCTGATCGGCCCGGGAATCTTATAGATCATCATCAGCCATGGGTGTTGGTCCACTTTAATGATAGAACAAGGGGGCACAACCTGAAGCTAGTCGGGGGGAAGATCAGAAGCAATGTTAGAATATATGTTACAGAAAGAGTAGTAGATGCTGGGAACAAACTGCCAGCAGAGGTAGTTGAAGAATCAACAGTCACTGAATTTAAACATGCCTGGGATAAGCACACATCTATCCTAAGATAAAGAGTATATACAGTAACAAAAGTGCAGACTAGATGGACCGTATGGTCTCCTTCTGCCGTCAACCTTCTATGTTTCTATGTCTAACATCTCAAAGTTTTGGTCTATAAACGACCTTTCTCAAGACCACATCCTCTTGAGAAAGGTGGTTTATAGACCGAAACGTGGTGTTCCTGCGTACCCTCTGTTTGGGGCTTACAGTGTTTTGCTATAGAACCTATTGTCTGCACTGTAAACAGTCTGCACTTGTGTACACCTATATACTCATGGGCATTAAAACATGAATTTTTTTGCATAACTCTTTTCCTGGTGTTCATTTCCTCCCCCATCTTATGTATACAGTATATTTCAGTACTAAATAAGCAGAGGTACTTTGGAGGTTTTTTGAACCCTAACGATCGTATCCTTTCTCGATTTTCTATATGTCATTGACATTATTAACATACCAGTGTGCTACAACCTATTTCAATGACACTACCAGTGACACCCATGGCTCTCCCATGAGCTCCTATTATAAGTCACGGGTGTCCAGGCTCACAGCAGAGACATGGCTGTGTCCCCAGTATAGAAAGAGGGTGTATCTTCCTGTTATAAGCCATGGGTGTCCCTCAGGATAGAAAGTGAGGCCTAGTCTCAGGGTCAGGAGATAGGGACGCGATACCCATGCGTGATTTTCACCGAAGTACAGGAAAGGCTGATAAGCCATGGGTGTCCCTCAGGACAGAAAGTGAGGCCTAGTCTTGGGGTCAGGAGATAGGGACGCGATACCCATATGTGAGTTTTTACCAAAGTACAGGAAAGGCTGATAAGCCATGGGTGTCCCTCAGGACAGAAAGTGAGGCCTAGTCTCGGGGTCAGGAGATAGGGACGTGACACCCATGCGTGAGTTTCACGGAAGTACAGGAAAGGCTGATAAGCCATGGGTGTCCCTCAAGACAGAAAGTGAGGCCTAGTCTCGGGGTCAGGAGATAGGGACGCGATACCCATGTGTGAGTTTCACCGAAGTACAGGAAAGGCTGATAAGCCATGGGTGTCCCTCAGGACAGAAAGTGAGGCCTAGTCTCGAGGTCAGGAGATAGGGACGCGATACCCATGTGTGAGTTTCACCGAAGTACAGGAAAGGCTGATAAGCCATGGGTGTCCCTCAGGACAGAAAGTGAGGCCTAGTCTCGGGGTCAGGAGATAGGGACGTGATACCCATGTGTGAGTTTCACCGAAGTACAGGAAAGGCTGATAAGCCATGGGTGTCCCTCAGGACAGAAAATGAGGCCTAGTCTCGAGGTCAGGAGATAGGGATCCGATACTCATGCGTGAGTTTCACTGAAGTACAGGAAAGGCTGATAAGCCATGGGTGTCCCTCAGGACAGAAAGTGAGGCCTAGTCTCAGGGTCAGGAGATAGGGACGCGATACCCATGTGTGAGTTTCATCCAAGTACAGGAAAGGCTGATAAGCCATAGGTGTCCCTCAGGACAGAAAGTGAGGCCTAGTCTCGAGGTCAGGAGATAGGGACGCGATACCCATGCGTGAGTTTTTACCAAAGTACAGTAAAGGCTGATAAGCCATGGGTGTCCCTCAGGACAGAAAGTGAGGCCTAGTCTCTGGGTCGGGAGATAGGGACGCGATACCCATGCTGCGTGAGTTTCACCGAAGTACAGGAAAGGCTGATAAGCCATGGGTGTCCCTCAGGACAGAAAGTGAGGCTAGTCTCGGGGTCGCGATACCCATGCGTGAGTTTTTACCAAAGTACAGGAAAGGCTGATAAGCCATGGGTGTCCCTCAGGACAGAAAGTGAGGCCTAGCCTCGGGGTCAGGAGATAGGGACGCGATACCCATGCGTGAGTTTCACCGAAGTACAGTAAAGGCTGATAAGCCATGGGTGTCCCTCAGGACAGAAAGTGAGGCCTAGTCTCTGGGTCAGGAGATAGGGACGCGATACCATTGCGTGAGTTTCACCGAAGTAAAGGCTGATAAGCCATGGGTGTCCCTCAGGACAGAAAGTAAGGCCTAGTCTCTGGGTCGCGATACCCATGCGTGAGTTTCACCGAAGTACAGGAAAGGCTGATTTGCCATGGGTGTCCCTCAGGACAGAAAGTGAGGCCTAGTCTCGGGGTCAGGAGTTAGGGACGCGATACCAATGCGTGAGTTTCACCGAAGTACAGGAAAGGCTGATAAGCCATGGGTGTCCCTCAGGACGGAAAGCAGGCAAACCTTCCTCTCATAAGCCATGGTTGTCACCTAATACAGGAAGTGCTGCTCCACAGCCCAGTCATCGGTATCTCTAGGACTAAGCAAACTGCCAGTGGAAGGTCAGGAGGTGGGTGTCAGTGACACCCATGGCTCTCTATAGAGCTTAATTATAAGCCATGGGTGCCACCCAAGAACATGAAGAGATATGGGTGCCCCCAACACATCTTCAGGCATTATTTTCTGAGCCACGTAACCATATCTTCCAACTTTTCAGGATAGGCCACATCCATCACCAAGGGGTGGATAAGAGATAGGTTGTACCTGTTCCAATATAAATAGGTCTATGAATAGGTAAACAAATCATTTATTGAGATTGCAGATCTGCACACTACACCGCAAAGAGGGACAAATGAGAACAAGGGAGCATAGATTCAAATAAGGGACAGTCCCTTCAAATGAGGGACACTTGTGAGGTATGGATACAATATAAATAGGTCTATGAATAGGTAAATGAATCATTTATTGAGATTGCAGATCTGCACGTTACACCCCAAAGAGGGACAAATGAGAACAAGGGAGCATAGACTCAAATAAGGGACAGTCCCTTCAAATGAGGGACACTTGTGAGGTATGGATACAATATAAATAGGTCTATGAATAGGTAAATGAATCATTTATTGAGATTGCAGATCTGCATGTTACACCCGAAAGAGGGACAAATGAGGACAACGAGGGACAGTCCCTTCAAATGAGGGACACTTGTGAGATATGCCATTATGGCGGGAATTCCGCTGACAGGTCCTCTTTGGCCTGTTTTCCAGTCACGCTCGGTGGCCACGCCCACCAGTAGGAGCAGAGCGGAAAGCCACGCCCACCACAACCAGCAGCAAAACGAAAAGCCACGCCCACCAGCAGGAGCAGAACAGAAGGCTCCGTCCACCAGCAGCAGCATGGAAAGCCCCGCCCACAACCCGCAGTAGAACGGTAAGCCACACCCATTACCACCAGCAGCAGAATGACAAGTCCCGCCCACTACCACCAGCGCCTTTCCCTTCGAAGCCACGCCCCCTCTCTTTCATTGTGTCAGCGCCCTTTTCGCAGCTGCCAGGACTACACTTCCCGTCATGCTTCCCGCGAACGCGGCCTTTCGCTTCCGCTTCCCTTCGGAGCATTCATCGCCTCTCCCGGCGTGCACCGCGGCCCCTCCTGCTTGTAGTCCCTCGCGCTTCCTGCCTGTGTGGTGAGCGGCGGGCGGCCCGCCAGGTGAGGACTACACCTCCCGGCGTGCCCCGCGGTCTGGTGGGCGGCTCGGCGGCGGCCATGTTGGATGTGGTATTGTTATGTGTGTGAGTGTGAGGGGAAGGCAGAGAGCAGGGGCAGAAGAAGAAGAGGGGGGGCAGCTGCTTTTTGGGGAGCCAGTGCCGGAGCTCAGGGACTAACTAGAGACTGACGACAGAGCCGAGGGGTGAGGGGGTGACCCGGAGCGCCCACAATTCCTCGGAAGAGAGAGGAGGACGACAGGCAGCATCTGGGGGGATGCCCTGCCCCCATCTCACTATCTGCCCCTGCCATACACCTCAATTGCCCCTTCCCCTTTTTTCTCACATCTGCCCCTTTATCGTTACCAATAACCCCCTCCTTAGACCTTAACTGCCCCCTTTGCCCATCTCATAGACCCCCCACCCCCCTTTATTTCTATCTGCCCCTACCTCTTATCTACCCCCCTTCAGACCTATTTTACAAAATCTGCCCCTTGCTTTACTCCCCCCCCTTAATGGCTTGATACCTCCTCATCTGCCTCCTCATTTTTATTAATAGACCCTAATTGCCCCACCTTCATTACCTACCTCTGACCCTTTTTAGGAAATCCCCCCTATTTTATTTACCCCTTTAGTGGCCTGATTCCTCTACGTCTGCCCCATTGCCTCCTGTCATAGACCTTAGTTGCCCCCTTGGCTCCTATTTGACCCACCTCTTAATTTACCCCTTTATGGATCTCGGACTTATTTTACAGAATCTGCCCCTGCTTACTTATTTACCACTTTTGTGACCGGATTCCTCCACATTTGCCCCCTCATTTTTATTAATAGACCCAAATTGCCCCACCTTCATTACCTACCTATGACCCTTTTTAGGAAATCCCCTTACTTTATTTACCCCTTTAGTGGCCTGATTCTTCTACGTCTGCCCCCTGTCATAGACCTTAGTTGCCCCCTTGGCTCTTATTTGACCCACCTCTTAATTTACCCAATTATGGATCTCAGACCTATTTGACAAAATCTGCCCCTGCTTACTTATTTACCACTTTCGTGACCTCATTCCTCCACATCTGCCCCCTCATTTTTAATCAATATACCTGCATTTCCTTCTTTGACTCCTTTTTGCCCCCCTTACTTTTTCCAGACCTCAGACCGATTTCTTTTGTAATCTTCCCTGACTTTACTTTCCCCTTTAATGGGCTGATTCCTCTATATGTGGCCCCTTAGTTTTTTTTAATAGCCCCTCTCATAGACCTTACCTCCCTCCTTGTTCTTATGTGCCCCACATTTTAATGTACCCCCTTTTCTAGACCTCATACGCATTTTTTGTAAATCTGCCCTAACTTTTTTTTTTTTTTTACTGCTTTAATGACCTGGTTTTGCCCCTCATAGCTGCCCCTTATTACCCCTGTCCTAAATCTACCCTTTATTTCCCGTCTTCTAATTTACCTCCTCCTTACCCCTCTCCTCCACATTATTACCCCACAGACTGGCTCACCAGCCATTATCGGTCTCTTTAGTGCTCCGCGTCTGCCCCCTCTCCCTTGCTGTAGTTGGTGTACAGTTGCCCCGTATGGGGGTAATCCACCCCGCTCTACCATGCCGCTGTGTTAACAGGATGACCGGAGGCACCCGTTAGCCGAAGAGGAAGCTGCTGTGCCGCAGGGGAGGGGGGTGAGCACCTTCTGATCATGAGAACACAGCGACGCCGACTGGTCCGATCGGCAGTGGCGAGCAGGTCAGTATGATTGGGTGGGGGCGGGGTGGGATTGGCTTGTTGAGTGCCAACTTTTTATGTCCTGCTGTGGGCATGGCCAGCACCCCAACCCCCCCCCCCCCCCGCCGGCTCCTCCCACTATCTTCTCCCGCTATCTATCTATCTTCTCCCGCTATCTATCTATCTTCTCCCGCTATCTATCTTCTCCATCTATCTATCTTCTCCCGCTATCTATCTATCTTCTCCCGCTCTCTCTCTATCGATCTGTCTCTCTCTTCTCCCTCTCTCTCTCTATCGATCTGTCTCTCTCTTCTCCCTCTCTCTCTCTATCGATCTGTCTCTCTCTTCTCCCGCTCTCTCTCTATCTATCTGTCTCTCTCTTCTCCCGCTCTCTCTCTATCTATCTGTCTCTCTCTTCTCCCGCTCTCTATCTATCTGTCTCTCTCTCTTCTCCCGCTCTCTATCTATCTGTCTCTCTCTCTCTTCTCCCGCTCTCTATCTATCTGTCTCTCTCTCTTCTCCCGCTCTCTCTCTCTCTCTCTCTTCTCCCGCTCTCTCTCTATCTCTCTCTTCTCCCGCTCTCTCTCTATCTCTCTCTTCTCCTGCTCTCTCTCTATCTCTCTCTTCTCCCGCTCTCTCTCTATCTCTCTCTTCTCCCGCTCTCTCTCTATCTCTCTCTTCTCCCGCTCTCTCTCTATCTCTCTCTTCTCCCGCTCTCTCTCTATCTCTCTCTTCTCCCGCTCTCTCTCTATCTCTCTCTTCTCCCGCTCTCTCTCTTCTCCCGCTCTCTCTCTATCTCTCTCTTCTCCCGCTCTCTCTCTATCTCTCTCTTCTCCCGCTCTCTCTCTCTATCTCTCTCTTCTCCCGCTCTCTCTCTCTATCTCTCTCTTCTCCCGCTCTCTCTATCTATCTTTCTCTCTTCTCCCGCTCTCTCTCTCTCTCTCTTCTCCCGCTCTCTCTCTCTCTCTCTCTTCTCCCGCTCTCTCTCTATCTCTCTCTTCTCCCGCTCTCTCTCTATCTCTCTCTTCTCCCGCTCTCTCTCTCTTCTCCCGCTCTCTCTCTATCTATCTGTCTTTTTCTCTTCTCCCGCTCTCTCTCTATCTATCTTTTTCTCTTCTCCCGCTCTCTCTCTCTATCTATCTTTTTCTCTTCTCCCGCTCTCTCTCTCTCTATCTGTCTTTTTCTCTTCTCCCGCTCTCTCTCTCTCTGTCTTTTTCTCTTCTCCCGCTCTCTCTCTCTATCTGTCTTTTTCTCTTCTCCCGCTCTCTCTCTCTCTGTCTTTTTCTCTTCTCCCGCTCTCTCTCTATCTATCTGTCTTTTTCTCTTCTCCCGCTCTCTATCTATCTGTCTTTTTCTCTTCTCCCGCTCTCTCTCTCTCTATCTGTCTTTTTCTCTTCTCCCGCTCTCTCTCTCTCTGTCTTTTTCTCTTCTCCCGCTCTCTCTCTATCTATCTGTCTTTTTCTCTTCTCCCGCTCTCTATCTATCTGTCTTTTTCTCTTCTCCCGCTCTCTCTCTCTCTGTCTTTTTCTCTTCTCCCGCTCTCTCTCTATCTATCTGTCTTTTTCTCTTCTCCCGCTCTCTCTCTATCTATCTGTCTTTCTCTCTTCTCCCACTCTGTCTCGCTCTCTCTCTCTCTTCTCCCGCTCTCTCTCTATCTATCTGTCTTTTTCTCTTCTCCCGCTCTCTCTCTATCTATCTGTCTTTTTCTCTTCTCCCGCTCTCTCTCTATCTATCTGTCTTTCTCTCTTCTCCCACTCTGTCTCGCTCTCTCTCTCTCTTCTCCCGCTCTCTCTCTGTCTTTTTCTCTTCTCCCGCTCTCTCTCTATCTATCTGTCTCTCTCTTCTCCCGCTCTCTCTCTATCTTTTCCATCGCCGCTCCTCTGGAATGCCCTTCGCCATGCCGGACCCTTGAAAACCCACTGAACTTGTAAAATAAATCTGTCCAGAACCCGCGCGATTCTCCCTTCTTATGGTGTAGAACTAGAAAGGGTTTCTTTGCTTTTCGATTGGCCCTGGAACACTTGTTCCTCTCTGTAAGATGGCAGGCGCACAGTCATTGCATAGGTGCGCCAATGACATCACTGCCACACACAACAATGGAGGAGGCGGAGCTTTGCAGCTAATACAGGCGCCATTATCTGGCGTTACAGTGAAAGTTTGCAAAAGGTTCTCCTCATGGGAGGAGCAATTTGGTGGATGCAAGTTAAAAATGTGGGTTTTGGTCCGCTTTAAAACGCACCTTTTTATCATCTGGCTTAAAGTGGACCAAAACCCACCCTGTGCTCGTTGAGACTGGCAGGCATACTTGCTCCCCCTGGGACACCGCGATCGTGGGGAGCCCTGCTGTGTCACCCCCCCCCAGGTCGCCTTTAGAGTTAATTTTACTCACACACTGTTATTATACATTTATATAGCGCTGACATATACCACAGCGCTGTACATAGAAGCAGTCACATGACCTCCTGTCCCTCAGAGTTCACACTCTAATGTCTCCTCCACACTCACACACTGTTATTATACATTATATAGCGCTGACATATACCACAGCGCTGTACATAGAAGCAGTCACATGACCTCCTGTCCCTCAGAGTTCACACTCTAATGTCTCCCCCACACTCACACACTGTTATTATACATTATATAGCGCTGACATATACCACAGCGCTGTACATAGAAGCAGTCACATGACCTCCTGTCCCCCAGAGCTCACACTCTGTCTCCTCCGCACTCACACACTATTATACATTATATAGCGCTGACCTATACCGCAGCGCTGTACAGAGCACATAGAAACAGTCGCATGACCTCCAGAGGAGCTGACGATCTAAACCCATTTAAAGGATTTTATTTGGCAGTTTATTGGGGCTGAGGTATTGGTCTAGGGGGTACCCTGGGAATTCTGGGTAGGAAAACCTGTCTTCAGGCCCCTGTTGCTAGGATACGCCTTCTGTCATTAATGGATTTATTAGTTTGGGGTGTCTTGAGGAATTCTGGGTAACTGATCCCCTGTTGCTAGGATACTCCCCTCCTGTAATTGGAGGATGATTTTGATCTGAGGTGTTTGTAGCCCATCAGGGAATTGTGGGTAAGTAAGGAAGAATCGTTGTGCACCGTTGCTAGGATACAGCCCTCCTCTCATTGGCGGCACCATTGACCAGCTTTGGCAGGCCTGAGAGGGACTGGGTGATGGTCACCAGACCTTGCTCATGGACTAACCAGTGGCTGGCAGCAGGGCGAGGACTAGGTCATATCGCCCCCTGGGGAAGCTTGATTTGGGATGCCCCTACAGTTAGAGCCATAAGCAAGTATGGAACGGACGGACAGGAAATAGCTGCACACCGCATTAAAGCATGCCTCCTATTAAAGGGTGCCAAATCAGTGCCTAGCTATTGCCTGCCCCCCATTTGATGGCTCTCTGATGGAAAAAGGTCAGTATGTCTCTAATGCATGGTTCACTGGTGGGTCAGGTTATAATGGTTTACCCTTTAGGTGGAACAAAACCCAACAGGGCCGGCTCGGAGTACCGTATGGGCAGCACTGTGTTAGCCAGGACCTCGGAGGAGAGAGATTTAGGGATACTGATTACTGAAAGCTGCAAGATGATTGGACAGTGTAGCCAGGCAGTGGGAAAAACAAGCAGGATGCTCGGCTGCATAGCTCGAGGCATCACCAGTAGGAAGAGGGAGGTTGTGATGCCGCTGTATAGAGCCCTGGTGAGGCCACAGCTAGAATACTGTGTGCAGTTCTGGAGACCTCCCCTGCAAAAAGACATTATTCAAATAGAACGCGGCCAAAGGCGGGCAACAAATATGGTGGAAGGACTTAAACTTAAAACTTATCAGGAGAGACTTAAAGAACTTAATCTGTACAGTCTGGAGGAAAGAAGGGAGAGGGGAGACATGATGGAGACCTTTATATATGTGACAGGAGTCAATAAGATTCAGGAGGGAAGTGATTTAAAGAAGAAACTTAATGATAGAACAAGGGGCCCAACCTGAAGCTAGTCGGGGGGAAGATCAGGAGCAATGTTAGAAAATATTATGTTACAGAAAGAGTAGTAGATGCTTGGAACAAACTTCCAGCAGAGGTAGTGGAAAAATCAACAGTCACTGAATTTAAACATGCCTGGGATAAGCACACATCTATCCCAAGATAAAGAGTACATACAGTATACACATAAGATACAGAGAACATACAGTATACACATAAGATACAGAAAACATACAGTATATACATAAGATACAGGGAACATACAGTATATACATAAGATACAGAGAACATACAGTATATACATAAGATACAGAGAACATACAGTATATACATAAGATACAGAGAACATACAGTATATACATAAGATACAGGGAACATACAGTATATACATAAGATACAGAGAACATACAGTATACACATAAGATACAGAGAACATACAGTATACACATAAGATACAGAGAACATACAGTATATACATAAGATACAGAGAACATACAGTATATACATAAGATACAGGGAACATACAGTATACACATAAGATAAAGAGAACATACAGTATACACATAAGATACAGAGAACATACAGTATACACATAAGATACAGAGAACATACAGTATATACATAAGATACAGGGAACATACAGTATACACATAAGATAAAGAGAACATACAGTATATACATAAGATACAGAGAACATACAGTATACACATAAGATACAGAGAACATACAGTATATACATAAGATACAGAGAACATACAGTATACACATAAGATACAGAGAACATACAGTATACACATAAGATACAGAGAACATACAGTATACACATAAGATACAGAGAACATACAGTATATACATAAGATACAGAGAACATACAGTATACACATAAGATACAGAGAACATACAGTATACACATAAGATACAGAGAACATACAGTATACACATAAGATACAGAGAACATACAGTATACACATAAGATACAGAGAACATACAGTATATACATAAGATACAGAGAACATACAGTATATACACATAAGATACAGAGAACATACAGTATATACACATAAGATACAGAGAACATACAGTATATACATAAGATACAGGGAACATACAGTATATACATAAGATACAGAGAACATACAGTACACATAGGATACAGAGAACATACAGTATATACACATAAGATACAAAGAACATACAGTATATACACATAAGATACAGAGAACATACAGTATATACACATAAGATACAGAGAACATACAGTATATACACATAAGATACAGGGAACATACAGTATATACATAGGATACAGGGAACATACAGTATACACATAGGATACAGAACATACAGTATACACATAGGATACAGAACATACAGTATATACACATAGGATACAGAACATACAGTATATACACATAGGATACAGAACATACAGTATATACACATAGGATACAGAACATACAGTATATACACATAGGATACAGAACATACAGTATATACACATAGGAACAGGGAACATACAGTATATACACATAGGATACAGAACATACAGTATATACACATAGGAACAGGGAACATACAGTATATACACATAGGAACAGGGAACATACAGTATATACACATAGGATACAGGGAACATACAGTATATACACATAGGATACAGGGAACATACAGTATATACACATAGGATACAGGGAACATACAGTATATACACATAGGATACAGGGAACATACAGTATATACACATAGGATACAGGGAACATACAGTATATACACATAGGATACAGGGAACATACAGTATATACACATAGGATACAGGGAACATACAGTATATACACATAGGATACAGGGAACATACAGTATATACACATAGGATACAGGGAACATACAGTATATACACATAGGATACAGGGAACATACAGTATATACACATAGGATACAGGGAACATACAGTATATACACATAGGATACAGGGAACATACAGTATATACACATAGGATACAGGGAACATACAGTATATACACATAGGATACAGGGAACATACAGTATATACACATAGGATACAGGGAACATACAGTATATACACATAGGAGACAGGGAACATGCAGTATATACACATAAGAGACAGGGAACATGCAGTATATACACATAAGAGACAGGGAACATGCAGTATATACACATAAGAGACAGGGAACATGCAGTATACACACATAAGAGACAGGGAACATGCAGTATACACACATAAGAGACAGGGAACATGCAGTATACACACATAAGAGACAGGGAACATGCAGTATACACACATAAGAGACAGGGAACATGCAGTATACACACATAAGAGACAGGGAACATGCAGTATACACACATAAGAGACAGGGAACATGCAGTATACACACATAAGAGACAGGGAACATGCAGTATACACACATAAGAGACAGGGAACATGCAGTATACACACATAAGAGACAGGGAACATGCAGTATACACACATAAGAGACAGGGAACATGCAGTATACACACATAAGAGACAGGGAACATGCAGTATACACACATAAGAGACAGGGAACATGCAGTATACACACATAAGAGACAGGGAACATGCAGTATACACACATAAGAGACAGGGAACATGCAGTATACACACATAAGAGACAGGGAACATGCAGTATACACACATAAGAGACAGGGAACATGCAGTATACACACATAAGAGACAGGGAACATGCAGTATACACACATAAGAGACAGGGAACATGCAGTATACACACATAAGAGACAGGGAACATGCAGCTACATAAGGGACGACTAGATGGAGCGTATGGTCTCCTTCTGCCGTCACCCGCCTATGTTTCTTAAAGTGGAACAAAACCCAACAGGGCTTGCTCAGCAAGCTTAAAGTGGGCGAAAACCCAGGATTTTGACTATCCTGGGTTTTGGTCCTATCCCCCGGCACCCCGATTGGGGATGCCCCGCTGTGTGGCATCCCCCTAGATCGTCAGGTGCAACTCACCTCTTTAAAGTGGTCCAACACCCATTTTCTAACTAACAGTTGCTGGACAGCGCTGTGACAGCCTTGGGGGGGAGGCCCCCAGATTGCTGAAGCCCCCCCCCCCGGCATAATGCCCCCTGCGACACCCCCCGAAATCCTCGCCTTCACCTTAATCCTCGAATGAAATGCTATTCTCCAATTGCCCAGTGGCGCTCACATGGGCCGGCACAGGCCTCCAGCCAGGAAAGACGGCCCACGTGACTGGCTGCGGCAGATCGGAGGGCAACATTTCGGCTGAGGATAGAGGTGAAGGTAGAGATTTTGGGGTGTTGCAGGGGGCTCCAACAATCTGGATGCTGCCCACTCCAAGCCTATCACAGCAGCGTCCCGCATCTGTGTTGTTAGAAAACCGAAGTGGGACCGCTTTAAAGTGGACCAAAACCCACACCGCTGACCAACTCCCTCCCGTCAGGGCATCCAAAATCGGGATGCCCCGCTGTGTGGAACCCCCCAGGTCACCCGATTCACTTACTTTGCTTCCCGGACCAGCGGTGCAAGACGCATCCCCGCTATCCCTCTAGTAAGGCGCGTGCCAGCACCAGGCATTTGTGAATGGCTGGCGCGGGCACGCTCACTTTCTAGGGCCACACTTTCCTCGCTTTCTAGGGCCTCACTTTCCTCGCTTTCTAGGGCCTCACTTTCCTCGCTTTCTAGGGCTTCACTTTCCTCGCTTTCTAGGGCTTCACTTTCCTCGCTTTCTAGGGCCTCACTTTCCATCGCTTTCTAGGGCCTCACTTTCCATCGCTTTCTAGGGCCTCACTTTCCTCGCTTTCTAGGGCCTCACTTTCCTCGCTTTCTAGGGCTTCACTTTCCTCGCTTTCTAGGGCCTTACTTTCCTCGCTTTCTAGGGCCTTACTTTCCTCGCTTTCTAGGGCCTCACTTTCCTCGCTTTCTAGGGCCTCACTTTCCATCGCTTTCTAGGGCCTCACTTTCCATCGCTTTCTAGGGCCTCACTTTCCTCGCTTTCTAGGGCTTCACTTTCCTCGCTTTCTAGGGCTTCACTTTCCTCGCTTTCTAGGGCCTCACTTTCCTCGCTTTCTAGGGCCTCACTTTCCTCGCTTTCTAGGGCCTCACTTTCCTCGCTTTCTAGGGCTTCACTTTCCTCGCTTTCTAGGGCTTCACTTTCCTCGCTTTCTAGGGCTTCACTTTCCTCGCTTTCTAGGGCTTCACTTTCCTCGCTTTCTAGGGCTTCACTTTCCTCGCTTTCTAGGGCTTCACTTTCCTCGCTTTCTAGGGCTTCACTTTCTAGGGCCTCACTTTCCTCGCTTTCTAGGGCCTCACTTTCTAGGCCTCAGTTCAGTCCCAAGCCCTTGTCCCAGTTCACACATGACCCTGCTGATGACTACCAGCCCCCTCCCGCTTATAGCCTGCAGAATGACCCCTGCTCCTACATCTAGCCACGCCCCATCCTTTGCACCCCCATAATGCTTCAGTGCTTTCTTTCATAGTATGGCATGTTGGACAGGCCCAGTACTCACCTGTCTTCTCTCGGCAGGTGCGGGTGCAGCTGAGGCATTGTTCGGCCCAGTGGGAGATGTCGGCAAAGGGCCTGGGAGCTGCGCGGCGCAGGAGGACGCGCTGCCGGAAGTGTGAAGCCTGTGTGCGCAGCGAATGCGGCGAGTGCCACTTCTGTAAGGACATGAAGAAGTTCGGAGGCCCCGGGCGCATGAAGCAGTCCTGCCTGAAGCGTCAGTGCACGGCGGTAAGTGGGGGGGGGGGGGACTTTAGGAAGTGACGGCGCTCACAAGTAAGTGGGGGGAGGATCTTTCATGGTAAGGTGAGGATTGCTCACATTAATCCGGACCTTCATCCTGAATAAGAGCTTCATCCTGAATAAGAGCCTATCTTGTATGTTTCCCACACCCTGAACATACAGATTGCCCACATTAATCCGGACCCTCACCCTGAATACACCCTGAATAAGAGCCTATCTTGTATGTTTCCCCCCTGTACATACAGATTGCTCACATTAATCCGGACCTTTACCCTGAATAAGATCATATCTTATATATTTCCCCCCTGTACATACAGATTGCCCACATTAATCCGGACCTTCACCCTGAATAAGAGCATATCTTATGTTTCCCACACCATGTTCGGGACAGAACTGGAGGCAACTCTTACCTGGTCCTCCAAAAAGAACTAAAAAGCTTCCCATTAGACCTATTAAAGTAGGGGGAAAAACACCATTCAGTCAAAGAAAAATGTCCTTTCAACAGAGAAAGGTGGAGCCCAAGAAGCACTGGGGACAACATAAAGGGTTTGGTCTGTAATCCCCTGACATCTTCCCAAAAACCTTGATCCTGACGTTGAGCTTTAGGTTGGGGGAAAGTTAACCTTCTTTTTGGTCACATGGAAGTCCATAACTTTGAATCCTTTTGTGTTGGGAGTGGTGTCTCAGGGCTACTAACTGGAACTCTTTCCCAGACCTCCACAGAAGTTTCAGATCACAAGGTTGCCATGAGACCCCAGAAGGATGGTGGCTTTTCCCCAAGTTGTCTATTACTTTACAAAGAAGTAATTGAGACAGTCCCTTATGTCAGTCAGGGCAAGGGGTATTATTCTTATTTCTGGTTCAAAAGCCATCGGCACGTTCAGAATGATACTCAATCTGAAGGCCCTCAATCATTGTATTGTCTACAAAAGATTCAAGATGGTGTCGGTATTCACAATAAAACAGGTTTCTAAGGTTTGCAATCCACCTAGATTTGGAAGTCCTGCACTTTCATTACAGGGCCTTGTCATTTGGAATCTCCTCGGCTCCCGGGATATTTACAAAGATACTGGCAGAAGCCATGAGTGTCCTAAGGAGCAGGGGATTTCAATCTAGACTATCTCCTGGTTACAGGAACTACAGATGCCTCTCTTCTTCTTCAAAGTCTTTCCATGACTCGAGAGCTACTGCACCGATTAGGTTGGATACTACTTCCCTTCGCCAACAGGACAAATTGTCTATTGCTGGAGAATAACCTGGACTTTTCTGTCTTTTTTTTTTTTTTTTTTCTTAATGTCCTAATGATCTTATTTTTGTATTTGCGTTTACATTTGCTATACATATACAATTCATGTGATCCGCCCCTAAGGAAATCCAATCTAGTCCCTTCCAAGAAATGCAGGTTCCTCGTGTTCTACATAGATGGTGTAGAACAGAAAATCATTTTACCCGCAGACAAGCAACAAAGGTTGGTAGCAAAATTTGGCTGGATAATCCAGCAATCTGCTTTGCTGCGGGAGGTCATGTGGATACTGGCCCCATGACTTCATCAATCTCAGCTGTGATACGGGCACATCTGCACTCCAGACCCCTCCAGTCCTTCCTGCTGCAGACCTGGGATCACAAACCAGAGTCTTTGGACTACCGGGCAATAATTTCTTTAGTCTATCAAAAACGGCATTCTCTGGTGGTTGAACCCATGGATCTTGCAAGAGGGCAGGCCTTGGAGACAGACCCGCTCAGTTGTTAGACTGACAGACTCCAGTGCCAGGAGTTGGGGGCACATCTAGACGCCCTACAGGTTCAGGGGCACTGTTCAAAAAATGTTTAGACAAAATCCTCGAATTTCAGAGAACTAAAAGCAGAACAGGCCCTCTTTCATTTCTACTGACTGGAAGAGATGTTCAGGTGCGATAAGACAATACCATCCTGGTACAGTCTTGGAGCTTTCCTCCAGCCTACTTCTAGGCTTCTAGGTAGGGGTGGACACCCTGGTACAACCCTGAAGCTTTTCTCCAGCCTACTTCTAGGTAGGGGTGGACACCCTGGTACAGTTCTGGAGCTTTCCTCCAGCCTACTTCTAGGCCTCTAGGTAGGGGTGGAAACCCTGGCATAGTCCTGGAGCTTTTCTTCAGCCTGCTTCTAGGTAGGGGTGGACACCCTGGCACAGTCCTGGAACTTTCCTCCAGCCTGCTTCTAGGTAGGGGTGGACACCCTGGCACAGTCCTGGAACTTTCCTCCAGCCTGCTTCTAGGTAGGGGTGGACACCCTGGTACAGTCCTGGAGCTTTCCTCCAGCCTACTTCTAGGTAGGGGTGGACACCCTGGCACAGTCCAACCCCCCCCCCTTCAGCTGTTACCTCAGATGATACGAAAGATCGAAGAAGAAAAAAACGGTGATCCTAATCGCTCCCGCCTGGCCAAAGAGAAGTTGTTTCACGGCTCTAAAGAACATGTCCAGGGACACTCCATGGCAACTTCCACAGGCACCAACCTACTGGCCCAGGGTCCTATTTATTACCCAAATCTACAGAATCTAAATTTAACCGCCTGGATTCTAAGAGGGCACTCCTGAAAAAGAAGGGTGATTGATGAAACCCTTACAGGAAACAGGAAAGAGTCCACAAGAACTACTTACCTGAAAACTCGGAAGAAGTTCAGTTCATTCTGTAAAGTTAACAGCTTGAACAGGGACAGTTTGTCGTCCTTTCTGAAATTTCTGCAGGAAGGTTTTGAAATGCGTCTGGCAGTAAGTACTTTTAAGACCCAGGCATCGGCAATTTCGGTTTCCCTAAATAAAGCTCTAAGAACATATAGCCTGATAAAAAAAAGATTCTTCATAGCCATTACTAGAAAGCGACCAGTCTCTATCTCCAGATGTTCTACGTGGGGTCTAACCCTTGTTCTTAAGGGTCTAATAAAAGCTCCTTTTGAGCCACTTGCTGAAGGGTCTGACAAAATTTTAACCCTAAAGATGTGTTTTCGAGAGCCCTTTTGTACAATCCTACTGGATAGGGCCATTCTCAAGCCTGGTCCGCTTTACCCACCCAAGATATCCTCTACCTTCCACAGGTCACAAGAAATAGTTCTCCTATCCCTTTGAGGCAACCGGGAGGATGTGGAGGAGAACGGTTTCTAGATGATCCCTAATTCTGTATTTGGAGCACACATACCTGGAGGAAGATGGGCAGGTTGTTTGTCTCCTTTAGTGGCAAGAGTAGAGGTTTAGCCGCCTCCAAAGCCTCAATAGCCAGGTGGATTAGGCAGGACATCTCCTTAGCTTACACGTGTATGGACACTGCAGCTCCTTATATTGGAGTACACTCAACCAGGGCAAAAACTGATTTCCTCCAAGGAAGCCCCTGATCTTTCTGTCCAGGAGGTGGATATATGAGGGGAAGACCAAGTGGCTGCCTTCCAGATCTCTTCTAAGGAAGCCCCAGATCTTTCTGGCCAGGAGGTGGATGTATGAGGGGAAGACCAAGTGACTGCCTTACAGATTTCCTCCAAGGAAGCCCCTGATCTTTCCGTCCAGGAGGTGGATGTATGAGGGGAAGACCAAGTGGCTGCCTTCCAGATCTCTTCTAAGGAAGCCCCGTATCTCTTTCTGCCCAGGAGGTGGATGTATGAGGGGAAGACCAAGTGGCTGCCTTCCAGATCTCTTCTAAGGAAGCCCCGGATCTCTTTCTGCCCAGGAGGTGGATGTATGAGGGGAAGATCAAGTGGCTGCCTTACAGATTTCATCCAAGAAAGTCCCTAATCTCTTTCAGCCCAGGAGGTGGATGTATGAGGGGAAGACCAAGTGGCTGCCTTCCAGATCTCTTCTAAGGAAGCCCCAGATCTTTCTGCCCAGGAGGTGGATGTATGAGGGGAAGACCAAGTGGCTGCCTTCCAGATCTCTTCTAAGGAAGCCCCAGATCTTTCTGCCCAGGAGGTGGATGTATGAGGGGAAGACCAAGTGGCTGCCTTCCAGATCTCTTCTAAGGAAGCCCCAGATCTCTTTCTGGCCAGGAGGTGGATGTATGAGGGGAAGACCAAGTGGCTGCCTTACAGATTTCCTCCAAGGAAGCCCCTAATCTCCAAGGCAGCCACTTGGTCCCCCCCTCATACATTTCTTAAAGCATTATCGGCTTGATCTTTTGTCTGACTCTCAACAATCTTTTGATAGAAGAGTTCTTCATTTGGTGTCCTACCCTTACCCTTGATTACTTGTTCATCCTCTCACATGGCCATCCTGAAGGATGAAGGGAGAAAATTCCACTTAGTCTTAACGGTATTTCTATGAGTCCTTCAGGATGGCCGTAGCTACCCTCCCTGTATAGTTCTTCGGTTTCTCTTGGTATGTTAATATACTGGGCTGGGAGATAGGGACGGGGCTTTTAAACTTGACCCAGTTTGTATTTCCTGTTTAGGGGGAGGAGCATTCTCTCACATGGCCGCCCTGAAAGACTCAGAGAAATACTGTTACCGGTAAGGCTTAACAGGGATTTTTGTTGCATTTTTTAACACATTTTTTTATTATGTTGCTTTGGGTGGTTTAAAAAAAATGTTTTATTTTTTTAATGCCCAGAACCTCCTCAGCATTTTCCTCCTCTTCAGGGTTTTTTGCTTTTTAAAGTGGACCAACACCCAGGATTTTGACTATCCTGGGTTTTGGTCCACTTCGGCGGGGCACCCCGATCGGGGGTGCCCCGCTGTGTGAAACCCCCCAGAAAGCCCCAAAATCTTACCTGTCCCCGCTCCCACGTGACTGGAAGGTCCAATCCCCGCCAACGTCCAGGCGGGGATCAGGAACGTCCAAGCGGCTGCCGCCGCCGCCGCCTCCCTCGCGTCACTTTCGGCGCGCGTGCGCCCCCGCCGGCCATTCGCAGACGGCCGGCGCGGGCGCGCGCACGCCTACAAGGGGCGCGAGGGAGGCGGCGGCGGCCGGCCGCCGCCGAAGATAAGGTAGGTGATTTGGGGTGTTTGGGGGGGTTTCACCCCGCGGGACATCCCGATCGCGGATGTCCCGCGGGGGGGGGGAGGTGATCGGCCCGGGAATCTTATAGATTTCCGGGCCGATCACCTCTCGGTGTTGGTCCACTTTAACACTAGTTATTAAGTTCTTTCTTTTTTTTTGTCCTGGGTAGCCTGTGCTCCCCCATACGGCGGTGTGTCACCTGTGTGGAGATGCCGGAAAAGAGGACACCGCTCAGGATGAGGAGCAAAAATTCAACCTGTCGCTCATGGAATGTACCATTTGTAACGAGATTGTTCACCCCAGCTGCATCAAGGTGAGTGTTTCTGGTTTGTTCCTTGCACCGTAACCCCTGTCTGGTTTGTTCCTTGCCCTGTAACCCCTGTCTGGTTTGTTCCTTGCTCTGTAACCCGTCTGGTTTGTTCCTTGCCCTGTAACCCCTGTCTGGTTTGTTCCTTGCCCTGTAACCCCTGTCTGGTTTATTCCTTGCCCTGTAACCCCTGTCTGGTTTGTTCCTTGCCCTGTAACCCCTGTCTGGTTTGTTCCTTGCACCGTAACCCCTGCCTGGTTTATTCCTTGCACTGTAACCCCTGCCTGGTTTGTTCCTTGCACTGTAACCCCTGCCTGGTTTATTCCTTGCACTGTAACCCCTGCCTGGTTTATTCCTTGCACTGTAACCCCTGTCTGGTTTATGCCTTGCCCTGTAACCCCTGTCTGGTTTGTTCCTTGCCCTGTAACCCCTGTCTGGTTTATGCCTTGCGCTGTAACCCCTGCCTGGTTTATGCCTTGCGCTGTAACCCCTGCCTGATTTGTTCCTTGCACTGTAACCCCTGTCTGGTTTATGCCTTGCACTGTAACCCCCTGTGTGGTTTTATTCCTGGCGCTGTAACTCCCCTGTGTGGTTTTATTCCTGGTGCTGTAACCCCTGTCTGGCCTATGGCGCTGTAACCCCTGTCTGGCCTATGGCGCTGTAACCCCTGTCTGGCCTATGGCGCTGTAACCCCTGTCTGGCCTATGGCGCTGTAACCCCTGTCTGGCCTATGGCGCTGTAACCCCTCTGTCTGGCCTATGGCGCTGTAACCCCTGTCTGGCCTATGGCGCTGTAACCCCTGTCTGGCCTATGGCGCTGTAACCCCTCTGTCTGGCCTATGGCGCTGTAACCCCTCTGTCTGGCCTATGGCGCTGTAACCCCTCTGTCTGGCCTATGGCGCTGTAACCCCTCTGTCTGGCCTATGGCGCTGTAACCCCTCTGTCTGGCCTATGGCGCTGTAACCCCTCTGTCTGGCCTATGGCGCTGTAACCCCTCTGTCTGGCCTATGGCGCTGTAACCCCTCTGTCTGGCCTATGGCGCTGTAACCCCTCTGTCTGGCCTATGGCGCTGTAACCCCTCTGTCTGGCCTATGGCGCTGTAACCCCTCTGTCTGGCCTATGGCGCTGTAACCCCTCTGTCTGGCCTATGGCGCTGTAACCCCTCTGTCTGGCCTATGGCGCTGTAACCCCTCTGTCTGGCCTATGGCGCTGTAACCCCTCTGTCTGGCCTATGGCGCTGTAACCCCTCTGTCTGGCCTATGGCGCTGTAACCCCCCCTGTCTGGCCTATGGCGCTGTAACCCCCCCTGTCTGGCCTATTCCTGGCTTGTAACCCCCCTGTCTGGCCTATTCCTGGCTTGTAACCCCCCTGTCTGGCCTATTCCTGGCTTGTAACCCCCCTGTCTGGCCTATTCCTGGCTTGTAACCCCCCTGTCTGGCCTATTCCTGGCTTGTAACCCCCCTGTCTGGCCTATTCCTGGTTGGCAAGGCGGATGTAAGCTCCAGGGTCCTGCATAGACCATGCACTGCTCTCTCCCACTGCAGAGGCGCTGCTTCCTAAAGGAATGCCTGTCCCATTATTATTTATATAGCGCCATCTTCTTCCATAGCAGCGTACAAGGTTTTGTTCCCACAGACACGCCCAGGTCTTTGTAAGCATAGGGCCGCTTTAATGTTTGTCGATTTTCTAATCTCTCACATTGGTTCTACTTGATTTTCTATGCAGATTGATACTCACCTCTCCCCGTTGCTTCCGCAGATGGGCAAAGCCGAAGCCGTCATTAACCCAGAGATTCCGAACTGCTGGGAGTGTCCACGATGTAAGCGCGAAGGCCGGACCTGCAAGGTAAACTCGCATTCTGGTGGGGGTTAGAGCACCCTTCGCACAACAAAGTTGCCACATACACCTTGGTGCAGGGGGGTAAAACTCAAATGCACAGTGGGTCCATATTTAAAAACTTGGACAGATTTGTGGGCCAACCTTGATTTTTTTTTTTTTTTTTTTTCTATCCAGTGGAGCATGTGTGCAGCCAATCGGCTCCATTCGCCTTTTCTTAGTCTTGTCTCATTCGAGCTCTTGTCTGCTAACGGACAAATTGAGGCAAGCGCACCGCCGTCCGCATCCCCACTCAGCTTAAGTTTGGGGGCCTGCGCCTGGCTTTAGCGGAGCGCAGACTGCGCATGTGGCATTGGATCGGTGGTCAATGTAAGTTTTACCGCCGGTCTGGGGGTTCATACAGCGATTTGGGATGCCCCGAGACTCCAGGACGGCCTTTGTTTTATTGGTCAGCCCTGGATACCAGCCAGATACATGGTTGGTTCTGTTTAAAGTGGACCAAAGCCCACAGCGATCTGCCTGGGAATCTATAAGTCCCCCCCCCCCCCCCCCGGGTATCCAAAACTGGGAACCCCCCCAGGTCGCCCATACACTTACCTTCATTCCAAGTCCAACGGCGCATGCGCGAGCCACGGCCGCATCCCCGCTATCCCTCTAGCATTTGTGAATGGCTGGCGCAGGCACACTTCCTGTTAGAGGGTCGTGGGGTATGCGGCCGGCGGTGTGATGGCGTGACATCAGCGGATCCGAGCGTGCTGATTGGACAAGCGCCAGCACATGCATGGTAGGAGCGGGAAGAGGTGAGGGGGGGGGGGGGGGTTCGCACAGCGAGGCACCCTGACCAAGCGGCAAGGACTAAAACCCAGGATAGTAAAAAATCCTGAGTTTTGGTCCACTTTAATGCAGCATGGCACTTTCCATGATGGACGCTTGACATCGTCCTGCGTAGAGGGAGACGGCAGCCAGCTCAGCCTGGTTGACAGTTGCATTTACCAATCACCTGCTACATCATTTTAGGGGCGGGGTTTTCCATCAAAGCCCCCGTCGTGCAATCTCTCCGGCTGCCAGGCTTTAATCTAGCGGCGTTATCCGGCGTCATGGCGGGATTGTTAACTGGCCTCTCGGGGACAAATCGGCTGTGGGCAGCAAGTGTGGGGCCGTTTAAAGGTAATGCGTGCAACTTCCCCAGCCCTGTCACTGATGGCGCATGAACAGCGTGGGAAGGGAAATCTAATGACGCTGTGGGCCAGAGATTGATGCGTGTGACTTGAGTGCTGGTGTTATTAAACCCTTTTTTTTTTTTTTTTTTTTCTTCCCATTCTTATTGGAAAAATAATGGACCTCAACTATAAAAAAAATGTTTTTGTTTTGGGGCAATATCTGGGGATTCAATTTAAAGTGGACCAAACCCAGCGGGATCGGCCTGGAAATCTGATTCCTGGGCCCTCCCCGTGGGGCATCCAAAATCGGGGGTACCCCGCTGTTTGAACCCCCCTCCAGGTTGCCCCATTCACCTTACCTGCATCCCGATCCAACGACGCATGCGCGGGCCGCCGGCCGCATCTCGCGCTTCTCTAGCAGGGAGCGTGCCCGCGCCGGCCATTTGTGAATGGCCGCTCCCTGTTAGAGGGAAGCGTGAGATGCGGCCCCCAACGTGCTCGGAGCCGCTAATCTTAGACACCCCTAAGACGTGCATAGCTCAGCGGCTCCCAGCGCGCTGATTGGACGAGCGGCCGCGCATGCGCCGTAGGAGCGGAGTGAGTTGATCTGGGCGTTCTGGGGGGTTTCACATAGCGGGGTGCCCCGGGGAAGTGGACCAAAACCCAGGATAGTCAAAATCTTGGAATTTGGTCCACTTTATCTTTCAATATTTTTATTTTATTTAAAGAAGGCAGTACAAAAAAATAGGTGATCAGCCAAGCAGAAATCCGTCCCGCGCAGGGGAGGCAAACAACGCAGTGGTTACAGCAAGTTCTCGTGCTCTAGGCCAATGGCGAGACGCA
The DNA here is from genome assembly GCA_027917425.1 of Gastrophryne carolinensis. Classification (NCBI taxonomy): domain Eukaryota; kingdom Metazoa; phylum Chordata; class Amphibia; order Anura; family Microhylidae; genus Gastrophryne; species Gastrophryne carolinensis. The sequence goes on along the minus strand of CM051240.1, from coordinate 16,136,561 downwards.
GCATTTCAGATCATCAAGAAAGTGATTGGCAATGTAATTACAGTGTGGCAAAAATTTGAATAAACAATTAGTACATCAGAATTTGTCAATCATCAATCACGTTGTCTCTCGCGTCAATTAATCATATTGGCATCTCACCGGATTTGGTCCACTTTAAAAGCTCACTTGGGTGCAGGTTTTATTTCACACGCAAATGAACGCCCGAAGGTAAAGCGGACCAAAACTAACTAGCATCCGCTGATTTGCTCCCCCCACGAAGAACATCTTTTGCCAATTTTTAGTGCTGCTGCTTCACTGTCAGATAATGGCGCCTGTTTTAGCTGTAAAGCTCCGCCTCCTCCATTCATTGCCTCTGTTGTGCCACGCCTATGCAATGACTGATCACCTGCAATCCTACAGAGAGGGAGAGCAGATCCGTGTTCCAGGACCATCCGAAAAGGGAGAATATCCATTTCTAGTTCTACACCCTAAGAAGGAAATATCGGCAGGAGCTTTGGCCAAATGTATCTTACAAGTTTGTGGGTTTTGGTCCACTTTAATTGGAAAGTGCACTTTCTATGGCATTCTTAAAATGTTTGTTGTACGCCAAAATGACATCCTCAAGGCGCTGAGTGTATCTAGGTTTTTTTTTTCTTTCTAATGCTTTTGTTAGAATTATTTTATTTATTTATTTTTTGAGAGTTTAAAGTGGACCAACACCCAGGATTTTCACTATCCTGAGTGTTGATCCACTTCCGCGGGGCGCCCCGCTGTGTGAAACCCCCCAGAAAGCCCCAAAAACACACCTGACCCCGCTCCCACGTGACTCGCTCCACCAATCACCAGACAAGGTGAGAGCGCCTTCTGCTGCCTCTCGCGTGTCCCTCTTACAGAGAGCGCGCCCGCGCCGGCCATTCACAAACGGCGCCCTGCTAGAGGGATGCGCAAGAGGCGCCGTTTGAACGAGGAACAGGTAGGATTTGCGGGCGTCCTGGGGGGTTTCACACAGCAGGCAGGGAGCTGATCGGCCCGGGAATCTTATAGATTCCCAGGCCGATCAGCGGTGGGTGTTGGTCCACTTTAACATCCTGCAATCTGTTGCTATTGACAACAGTGCACCAAGATCTACAGGAAGAGAGAAGTGAGCGCTGTACACACGGAACACCGCTGCTGTGCATGTGTAAGGTTTAGCGAGCCCCCTCACCTCGGCAGCGGCCATAGCAGCAGCGTCCTATGTGTACAGGACTCTCTTCTTGTAGATCTTGGTGTCTGGTTGCCAATAGCGGAAACAACAGCAAAAACAACCAACTCAACACTAAACTAAACTAAATAAATAAATAATGCATAGATCGCCATTGTATGCTTGCACACACATAGGAATTCGTCTTCCGCATTTAACCCATCCGTGCAGTGAGTGTACACATGCCCGGAGCGGTGGGCTGCCCTAATTACGGCGCCCGGGGAGCGGTTGGGGGGTTAGGTGCCTTGCTCGAGCACTTCAGTCATGACCCAGGACCGGGATTCGAACCTGCCACGCTCCGGTCACAAGTCCGCTCCCTTACCTCTAGGCCACAACTGCCCCTTAAGATCAGCAACTAGATCAGCTCAGCACCTTGAGGAGCTCATTTCGGCACACAAAGATGGCCGAACAAATAAATAGACCTGGGGCTAGCTGTCCTTTTCCCATGTGTTGCAGGACTCTCTGGACGGGTCGGGCAAAAAGCGTCCGGATAACGGCGAGGATGCCGTGCGATGGAAGCTGACCGACGACCCGGCTCCCGGCAGGAAGAAGCCCGCAGACGAGAATCAGGGACATAAGAGGAAGAAGGAGAAGGAGCCCGTTCAGGAATCGGCAATGAAGAAAAAGGTAACGCACCGCTGTTGCTTGTGTTGCGGGTTCCCTTTTTGTTTTGCCACCTTTATTCGCTTTTCGCTTTGCTTTGTGTGTGTTCCAAAAAAAAAAAGAAAAAAAAGTTTGTACCAAAAAAAAAAGGAACATTTTTTTTTTCTTCTATTTTTAAAGTGGACCAACACCCAGGATTTTGACTATCCTGGGTTTTGGTCCACTTCGGCGGGGCACCCCGATCGGGGGTGCCCCGCTGTGTGAAACCCCCCAGAAACCCCAAAAAACTCACCTCTCAACGCTCCCACGTGAGCGCCGCAGCCAATCCCCGCCAACGTCCAGGCGGGGATCAGGAACGTCCAGGCCGCTTCCGCCGCCGCCGCCTCCCGCGCGTCACTCTCGGCGCGCGCGCGCCCCCGCCGGCCATTCACAGAGGGCCGGCGCGGGCGCGCGCACGTCTGGAGGGGTGCGCGGGAGGCGGCGGAAGCGGCGGCGGATCAGGTAAGGTGTTTTTGGGGTTTCTGGGGGGTTTCACCCCGCGGGACATCCCGATCTCGGATGTCCCGCGGGGTGGGGGGTGATCGGCCCGGGAATCTTATAGATTTCCGGGCCGATCACCCCTGGGTGTTGGTCCACTTTAAGTGGAACAAAACCTGGGAATTAGACTTTCTAGGCCCTGCTGTGTAAACCCCCACAAAGCCCCCCAAAAAACTCACCTCGCCACTCTCCGATGCATGCGCACGCTCTCGTCCAGTGAGAGGCGCCTGCTATGACGTCATTTGGCAGACGGCCCCCATTCTAATCTATTTTCTGCATCCCCGGCCATGTGCGCGCTCCTGCCCGAGCCTATCTGAATGGCGGGGACGGGAGCATGCACGACGCAGGGGTTGCGGCAGCGTGCACTCCCATTGCAAGCAATGAGAGCCGTTTGCCGAATGACCTTGTCATAGCAATGCGGCTCTCATTGGACGAGAGCCCGCACATGTGCCATTGGAGCGTGGTGAGGTGAGTTTTTTTTCAGGGCTTCCGGGGAGGGGGGGGGGGGGGGGGTTTCGCACAGTGGGGCATCCCGAATTGAGATGCCCCAGAGAAAATCCGGCAGCCGCACCTGGAATCTTTTTAGTGGGTGGGTTCTGTTCTGCTTTAATGCACTGCTGTCCAAATAATATAATAATAATAAAAAAAAAATGTTTAAATAATTAAAATAATTTTTATTTTATTCTTTTTATTCTTTATTATAATAAAAATAATTATAAATAATATATAATAATGGATTAGTGCAGGCAGCATGTTGTCCTGGAATGCAGGGACAGCGCAGCACACGATGGTGTAGTGCACAGCATTTGTGTTTTTCCACTGCAATGCGATGGGAAATACATATGAAAGGGGCCTAAAGGACTATCATGAAAAAATGGCCCAATGATAAAAAAAATCCTTTATAAATTTGCAGGATGGCGGGGGGAGGAGTCACACCTGACATTAAGAAATATCCAGCCAGGTTTGTTTATCTTTTTCTTTTAATGGAAGGAAAATTACGTCCAGGGTGACAGGCTCTGTCACCCCTCGTAGACTAAACCTGTCACCCCTGGATTTTCCCATTACATGGCGCGGCCTGCTTCATGAAGTCATTACATCTGGGTTATTCCGCCACAAGGTGGCGCAGTGTACTGCAGAAGAGTTGTGGCTCCTCCCGGTACCATATAAAAATGGAATCACCATAGACTTATCCAGTGTTCTCTCTGCAGTGATTTCTGCGAAGATAGAAGATGGCTCTCTATATTGCGCAGGTGAGCGGGGCAACCAAGCCTGCGGCCCTGCATGTCTATTTCCACCCGTTTCCGGACCCTCTGTGCCTCCCAGCCTCGGCTGACAGATCGGGTGAGGGTAGAGAAGCATTAGGGTCAAGTTCTCAATTAGCGCTGCTGCAAGCCGCAGGCCCTGTACCACAAAGCGGAGCCGGCCATAGGCTTTATGGTGAGCCTACTGAGGGATGCGGAGTTCCTGTCCTAGCTTCTGAGGGGGTGAGTGTTTTCGGGGACTGGGGTCCCCCCCCATCTTGGGCCTGGGCTCTCGCCGCTGCTCGCTCGCTCCCTCTCTCCCTCCCCGTCGTGTGCTCGGGGGAGGGGGGTAGCGGCAAGGGTGCTTTTTGCTGTTCTCAATCTGTTTTTACTGTGCGTTTTAGCTGTTTTTCGACGCCTCGCCGCTTTGTACTACGCTCCGCGGCGGGCGGCGCTATAACTGTGAGGCGCTTTTTTTGCTGTGTGATGATGCCGGCGCGGTCACGTGAGCACCGTTTTTTGGCACTCTTGGGGGGGCGGGGCCGGAGGATGACGCATATTGCGTCGTTCTCCCGCGGCCCGCCACTCAAGGTTCCTCTGCCTGTGCCATTTTGCTTCTGCTGCGCGTCTGGGGCCCTTATTCATCCCGGAGCTGCGGCAGTGATCCCTGTCTGTTGTCTCTTCCTCCTATGGGCTGGCGGCTGGTGTCCTTGCCCTGCTTGGTCCGTGAGTCCCCTTCTGGGTTTTTGGGTTCCTTGAGGCATGTGCTGCGGGATGCTTACGTGTCTTTACTGGGGGCATCCCGGGTGGCTCTTATTAACCCTTACTCTGTTCTGGCCTGTTGCGCCTGTTGTGTTAATCACCATATGGAGGCTTCTGGGGATAACGTGCTTGGGGTCCTTCGGGGCAATCCCGGCTGTGTTCCATGTGTGGAGTATCCGCTGTGAGTAACAGTGTCACGGTGTGCGTGCCATGTGCCCAAGGTGTCCTTGCACTCCAGGCTGGGCTGTCCGCTTCGCTTCCCAGCTCTGGGCCCCCTTCGGCGTCGCCTACCCCCGTGCCTGCATTTAGCCCCCAGTGAGGGGGATACTAGCGGGGGGTCACAGTCTGATCTGGCACTGCCTGTAGCCAGCATTGAGAGGCAGCTTGCCAGGCCTGTTCCACGTAAGGCCTCTGGCAAGAAGTGGCACCTAGCTCCCGTGCCATCCTTTTTCCTGAGGAGGATGGGGGACCAGCAGGAGGGTTATGGTAGTTACCCTGGGTCTGCGTCTGGGGAAGACTCATGGTTCCCTGAGGACACTGATAGCCTGTTAGCTCACATTTTTGAAACCTTGCACATTGTCCCCCCTGAGGTGGCTAAGAGGAAGCGGGGTGAGCTCTTTCGTCCTGATAAACAATGCCTGGAGTTCCCTGAGCAGAGCCATTTCGCTTATATGGTGCTCAAGGAGTGGGAACGTCCTAGTGGATTGCCCGATGTGCCCAAATAGGATAGGAGGTATCCCCTTCCTGCCGACCTGGTCAAGCAATGGTCGTGTCCCCCTGAGGTGGACGCTCCCGTGCTAGGGCTGTCCAACACCTCGGTCATGCCTTCCCCTGACACTACTACTCTGCGGGACAGTGAGGACCGGCGTATGGATCAGCTGGCTTGCCATGCTTTTACGTGTGTGGGGGCTGGGCTGCACCTGGTTTGCGCTGCTGCCATTGCAGCTATTGCTCTTAAGAAACGGCTCAAGCGTCTCCTGGAAAGCACTACAGTTGGTAACAGGGGGGAGAACTATAGGTCCCTTTTGCTTTGCTCTGATTTTGTTGCCTTTGTTCTTACTGTCATGGATGATGCGGTACGGATGTGTGGTAGGGCCTCTGCCATTTTGGTGGCTATGCGCCACTCAGTTTGGCTGCGTCAGTGGGCGGCTGATGCTGCCGCTAAGAAGGCTCTCACTGGGCTCCCCTTTACGGGGGCTGCGGCTCTTTGGTGAGTGTTTGGATGTTTTATCCAAGGATGGTAGGCTGCCTCAAGGTAGGGGGCAGCCTCAGCCTTTTCGGGGGCCCTCCTCTTCCCTCCCCTCCTTTCGTGCTCCCAGAGGAGGTCGTGGCTCCCCTTCTCGGGTACCCGCAGGGATTCTTGGGGCCGTGGCAGATCACGTGGTCGTCCCGGTCTCTCATGGGGCCCCAAGTCCAAACCTTCCCCCAAGCCTCCTCAGGCATGAGGGGGCGCCCTCACCCATCCGGGTGGGGGGACGGCTTCGCTCACGTCTGGAGGCTACGCGTCTCAGACCGGTGGATTCAGGAGGTGGTTGCAAGATATAGTTTGCAGCCTGGCCGCTCCCAAGATTCATCAGATCCCAGATGTCTCAAGACCCTCTGTCAGCTCAGGGTTTGCGCCTTGCTGTTCAACGCCTGTTGGAATCAGGAGTCATTTGCCTGGTGCCTTTCCAGGAACGGGGTCGAGGGTTCTACTCCAATCTGTTCACGGTCCCCAAAAAGGACGGGTCCCTAAGGCCCATTCTGGACTTGAAGGGTCTCAACAAGTTTGTCAGGTTCAAGCATTTTTGCATGGAGACTCTACGATCGGCTGTCAGTACCTTGCGCCCGGGCGACTTCATGACCTCCGTGGACATCAAGGATGCCTACCTTCACGTGCCAATCTTTCCAGGTCATCAGAGATTTCTCAGGTTTGCTCTAGAGGATCAGCACTACCAGTTTGTGGCCTTACCGTATCACCTCGGCCCCTCGGGTGTTCACCAAGGTGCTGGCGGCCGTGATGGCTCTGCTGCGGAGTCGGGGCATTCACATCCTCCCTTACCTGGATGACCTTCTAACTGCAGCTCCATCTCTTCATCAGGTCAAGAAGGACACTCGGGTGGTGACCTCCACTCTCGAGCCCTTCGGCTGGGTGATCAACTTTCCCAAGTCTTCACTGTGTCCGTCTTTGGTGAGGTCTTTTCTGGGCATGACTCTGGATACCTCTCAGGTCAAGGTATTCCTGCCTCAGCAGAAGGTGGAGGGCCTTCAGAAGCAGGCACGGGCTCTGCTCTTGTGTCCCCATCCCTCCATCCAGCAAGGGATGTAGTTGGTGGGCCTGATGGTGTCCTGCTTCGAGGTGGTCCCCTTTGCTCAGTTTCACATGAGACCTCTTCAGTTGCACCTCTTGTCAGTTGTGTCCCTGGCTCAGGAGTTTGCTCTGTCCCCCCTGGCCAGACAGTCCCTCTCGTGGTGGCTGGACACGGGGAACCTTCTAGTGGGCAGGCCCTTTCTGCCCCCGTGCTCGGAGACGGTCACCACGGATGCCAGTCTGACCGGTTGGGGGGGCTTTTATGAAGTCTCTGAAATTCCAGGGTCGGTGGGGTCCCCAGGAGGCCCATGCTCCCATCAATGTCCTGGAACTGCGGGCGATCAGGTTGGTTCTTTCTCAGCTGACCTCATACCTTCGGGGTCGGGCTGTTCAGATCCGCTCGGACCACCAGACGGCGGTTGCCTACATCAATCATCAGGGAGGGACTCGGAGCAAGCGAGCCCTCAAGGAAGTGTCCCTGATACTGTCTTAGGCGGAAGAGAATGTTCCTTGCATCTCGGCGGTCTACATTCCGGGGGTGGAGAACCAGGAGGCGGACTCCCTGAGCAGGGGGACGTCTCGGCTGGGGGAATGGTCCCTCAGCAACAAGATTTTTCACTTCCTGTGTCACCGCTGGGGTCAGCCGGATGTGGACCTGTTTGCGTCCCGCCACAATCACAAGCTTCCAAGGTTTGTCTCCCTGTCACAGGACCCTCTGGCCTTCGCCACGGATGCGCTAGCAATGCCTTGGACAGAGTTTCGGCTCCTCTGTGTTCCCTCCATTCCCTCTGCTGGGCAGGGTGCTGCGCAAGATAGCCCAGGAAGGGGTACCAGCCATTCTGGTGGCCCCCTGTTGGCCAAGGAGGGTGTGGTTCGCAGACGTCGTGCAGTTGGCAGTAGATCAGTATGTCCTGCCTAGAGATCCAGATCTGCTCACTCAGGGACAACTGTGCCATCCTAACTTACAAACGCTGGCTTTAACAGCTTGGCTGCTGAAACCTCCATCTTGATAGATAAGGCTTTGCCGGCTTCTGTTGTTACCATGATTCGAGCTCGGAAGAAATCCTCGTCCTTTATCTACTACAGGGTCTGCCATGCTTACATTGTCTGGTGTGAGTCCAAGTCTCTTCCCTGTCGGCTGTTTTCTATCCCCAGGATTCTGGAATTTTTGCAACATGGTTTGGATTCGGGCCTTCAACTTAGTACCCTCAAGGGACAGGTGTCGGCTCTGGCAATTTTTTTCCAAAGATCCTTTGCCAATCACCGGTTGGTTAAGACTTTTTTCCAGGGAGTTACTCGTGTGTCCGCCACTTAAGCCTATGCTACCAGTTTGGGACCTGAATCTGGTGTTGTCTGCTCTGCAGGGTCCTCCCTTTTGAGCCTATACGTGGGGCTGCTTTGCCCATTCTGACCCTTAAGGTGGCCTTTTTGGTGGCCATTACTTCTGTCAGGCCAGTTTCCGAGCTTGCGGCGCTTTCCATCAAGCCTCCTTATTTTGAGCGGCATCAGGATAAGATGGTGGTTTGGCTTAAGCCGAATTTCTTGCCTAAGGTTGTGTCTGCTTTTCATCTCAATCAGGACATTGTTTTGCCTTCATTGTGTCCTAATCCTGCTAATTCCAAGGAGCGGACCCTTCACTCTTTGGATGTTGTCAGGACCCTGTAGTTTTATTTGGTTGCTACTGAGTCTTTCAGGAAGTCTGACGCTCTTTTTGTTCTTCCTATTTGTCCTAGGCAGGGTTTGCCTCCGGCTAAATCCACTATCGGCAAGTGGATCCGTCAGGCGGTGGAGCAGGCCTACTCTGCCAGGGGGAAGGTTACTGCTCATTCCACTCGTGCTATTGGTGCGTCTTGGGCTTTTCAGCACCAGGCTTCTGTTGAACAAGTTTGTAAGGCCGCTACTTCGTCTTCTGTTCATAATTTTTACAAGGTTGATGTTAAGGCCTCAGCTGATGCTGCTTTTGGTCGCAAGGTGCTTCAGGTGGTAGAGGTTTAAACTGCCTGCTGTTACTCTTTGGGGATCCCACCCTACTTTATGGACACTGCTTTAGGATGTCCCAGATGTAATGACTTCGTGAAGCAGGCCGTGCCATGCATTGGGAAAAAGACAATTCTGTGAGTACTCACCTGTAGAATTGCTTTTACCATGCATGGCACGGCCTGCTTCACCCTACCCTTGTTATCCTTGTTCTTGGTTGCCTCTTTATGGTGATTGTTCCAAGTTAGTTGGGGTTTTTGTTACCTGTTTTACCTTTATTATCTCCCGGTTTCTTGAAATAACTGCTTGTCAACACTGGAGAAGTCTATGGTAATTCCGTTTTTATATGGTACCGGGAGGAGCCACAACTCTTCTGCAGTACACTGCGCCACCTTGTGGCGGAATAACCCAGATGTAATGACTTCATGAAGCAGGCCGTGCCATGCATAGTAAAAGCAATTTTACAGGTGAGTACTCACAGAATTGTCTTTTTTATTCCTACCTCGAGAGAATAAACCACAAGCTTGGTGGGTGTTTTTTTTTTCAGTTCGGATGTTTAAGTGATAGATTTTTAATATTACTCAATTTTGCGATAGTGCCCCTTTAAGCTTTAGATGGTATCTGTGGTGTTTAATCTGCTTTTTAAAAGAAAAAAAAACAGTATAAAACTCCTGGTTTCGCCCTTTCCTGGGGGCCCCTCGCTGCATTCTTGCGGCACCTGGCCGCATGCCCGGCTTCCCTAAAGAGGACCAACACCCAGGATTTTGACTATCCTGGGTTTTGTTCCACTTCCCCCAGCACCCCGATCGGGGATGCCCCGCCATGTGAAACCTCCCAGATCACCAGCTTCAACTCGCCTCACCCCGCTCCTATGGCGCATGCGCGGCCAATCAGCGCGCTCGGAGCCGCTGAGGTATGCGCATCAAAGCGGCGTCAAACCTCAGCGGCTCCGAGCACGCTGGCGGCCGCATCTTGCGCTTCCCTCTAACATTTGTGAATGGCCGGTGCGGGCACGCGCCCTGCTAGAGAGCAGCGCGAGATGCGGCCGCGGCCCGCGCCGTTGGTTGGCCGTCATCCTGGGGGGGTTTCACACAGCGGGGCATCCCGATTTTGGATGCCCCACGGGGAGGGATTGGATCGGCCTGGTAATATTATAGATTCCCAGGCCGATTCAGCAGGGCGTTGGTCCACTTTAAGCCAGACTGGGGAAGGGAGCCGCTCCTCAGACTAGCGAGAAGCCGGCGATGCTGCCAGGCTTGTTTACTTCAATCAGCACATTTGGGATCGGCCAATCGGAGATCTCATCTGCCTGTTGGGCGTGGCTACGGCAAAAAAGTTGTTTATTTTTACCGAGCTGCCGCCAAGCCAGCAGCTTTACCCGATGTATTCGAGTGGTTTAGAGGGTTTTGGTCCACTTTAATTTTATTTTTTTTGCCATCCCTTTGGCTTTTATTTGCTTGGAATAAGACCTTTTTGCTTTGCTTACCTGCCCTGCGGCTTCTGTTCGCTCCCCCGCTGCCCCCCTCTAAAAAGCCTGTGCAGGTTCCTATGGAGGACAATGGCCTTAATTCAATAAAGGTAAAAAAAAAATTCTCACGGTAGTAAAAAATTAAATTCATGAGAAAAAAGCCTGAGAATGTCACTGTTACTGAATCACCAGATAAATAAACAATGAAAGTCAATGGCACTTTTTTACTCCTAAGAAAAGTAGAGAAGCGTTTCCTCCTTTCTACACTGTAGTAAAAGCTGCCATTGACTTTCATTGTCTTTTTATCTAGTGATTCAGTAACAGTGACATTCTCAGGCTTTTTTCTCATGAATTGAATTTTTTACTACCATGAGAATTTTTTCTACCTTTTATTGAATCGGGGACAATGAGCGTAAGTTCCCCGTCTGCGGTTTCCCATTAATCTCAAATGGGGAGAGCACTGTGCCCAGGCCACGCCCACCCACCTGCACTAGGCCACGCCCACCCACCTGCCCTGCGGGGGAGCAATCGGTGGCTATTGGCAGGTAAGTGAGCATTAACAGTTGCTTTGCGTTTAACTATTTCTGTGCTGTTCTCTTTTGCAGGTAAAAGCGGAGAAGGATAAAAAAATAAAAAAGGTAAGCCCCAGAGATCCCGACTCCTTTTTACAGTGGTCAGACGGCAGTAGGGACATAGAGAATAATCAAAAGGCCTCAGCGGCTGACAATTCAGAGTACAGGTTGGTCATGTGACCGAAAAGCTTGTAGCCTTCCTTCTATTTTCTGTCATTTCTTTCTGTCATTTGTTCTATCATTCCTTCTATGTCGTTATTTTCTTTCTTGCTTTTTTTTTATCATTCCCTCCTTTTTTTTCCAGCTTCATTCCTTCTACGCTTCATTCTATGCCATTCTTTTATTTCTTGCTTCTTTTACCATTCCTTCTATTATTCCTTCTATGTCGTCCTTTTCTTTCTTGCTTCTTTTATCAGTCCTTCTATGCTTTTCCTTCTTGCTTCTTTTACCATTCCTTCTATACTTCCTTCCTCCTGTTTTTTTTTTTCTTTTTATCAGTCCTTCTATGCTTCCTTCTATGTCATTCTTTTCTTTCTTGCTGCTTTTGCCATTCCTTCTATTATTCCTTCTATGTCTTCCTTTTCTTTCTTGCTTCTTTCATCATTCCTTCTATGTCGTCCTTTTCTTTCTTGCTTCTTTCATCATTCCTTCTATGTCGTCCTTTTCTTTCTTGCTTCTTTCATCATTCCTTCTATGTCTTCCTTTTCTTTCTTGCTTCTTTCATCATTCCTTCTATGTCTTCCTTTTCTTTCTTGCTTCTTTCATCATTCCTTCTATGTCGTCCTTTTCTTTCTTGCTTCTTTCATCATTCCTTCTATGTCTTCCTTTTCTTTCTTGCTTCTTTCATCATTCCTTCTATGTCTTCCTTTTCTTTCTTGCTTCTTTCATCATTCCTTCTATGTCTTCCTTTTCTTTCTTGCTTCTTTCATCATTCCTTCTATGTCTTCCTTTTCTTTCTTGCTTCTTTCATCATTCCTTCTATGTCGTCCTTTTCTTTCTTGCTTCTTTCATCATTCCTTCTATGTCTTCCTTTTCTTTCTTGCTTTTTTCATCATTCCTTCTATTATTCCTTCTATGTCGTTCTTCTCTTTCTTGCTTCTTTTATCATTCTATTATTCCTTTCTTTCTCACTACTTTCTTTACTTCTATCTTACATTCCATCTTTTCTTTGTCACTCTTTCTATCCTTCTTTCTGACTTTTTTGTTACTCCTTTCCCTTTTTCTTTTCATGCATTTATTCCTTTTTTTTTCCCTCCAATCTTCCTTTCCTATGCCGTGATGGGGGCACTGAATCTCCAGCTTAGGAAACCAGTTTTTGCATTTTGACAGGAAATTAACCTTTAAAACGAACCAAACCCCACTGGACTTGTGAAATTTAGCTAAAGCTAAGTGTAAAACTAGAAATAGATATTTTTGATATTTTTGTTGCTCTCCCTCTCTGTAATATTGCAGGGGATCAGCCATTGCTTAGGTTTGGCTATGACATCATCGCCACACACAACACTGGCAGTGAATGGAGGAGGCGGAGCTTTACAGCTAAAACAGGCGCCATTATCTGGGATTAGAGTGAAGCAGGAGCAGAAGGTTCTCTTCATGGAAGGGAGCCATTCAGGGGACTTGAGTGACCACTGTGGTGCACAGGATTGGGTGGCTGACCTGTCACTCAAAGTCCTAGCTTCAGCTTCCATGCAGATTGCCCGCCCCTCATAAAGTTGTTGGTTATTGCCCACATTGGGCTTGGCACAGAGCGGGAGAGGTGGCTGGAGTGTTACAAATTTCTCTTTTAAAGCAGAACAAAACTCCAGGGCATCCCAATTCGCAGTGTAAGCCCCTCCAAGGTAGAGAGTAAAAGCTTACCTGCCCCCTGCCCAACAAAAATGATGTGGGTGCACCACCTAATTGTTAGTACATATGCTCTCTCTAAATTACTGTAAACACTTTATAGAGTGGACGTGGACTAAGCCACACCTTCCTCAGATTGAGGAGCACCAAACAGAATTTTAAATTTCACAATTTTTATTAGAAAATTATACACTGACAAAAATACACGACATTAGACACCAAACACAATAAAAACAACAATGGGAAGCCTCCCCGCAATCTCCAATCAATCAAGAAAAATCTATGCCACTCCTTTAAGGCACTCAAAAATGAATATATAGTCCATAAGGCCTCTATCTAAATAATAATAGTGCCGGCACAAAATTAATTTATATGTAAATAAAGGGGGGTGGGAGCAGCTCAATCACTATTATTTATACAAAATTATTATTATTATTCAGGGCCCTCTCATCAACTAAATATCAAGCATCAAACATGTCTAGCTATGTGGAAAGACAGAGATTTGGTTGCATATATCTGCAGATACATGTGGAAGCCACACTGCCCCGGCAAGGCACTCTGTGTTTAGTGTGGTCCCTACTCTTAATTCTGAGTCCCCAAATTTGGGACATGCAATGCAGACAAATATCTGAGAGCTACTCACCTGGGAAGCAGCCAGCCTCCCTTTAGAACACTTCACAGGGAGAAATCCATGGTGGCTGAATCCCTCCCTGCTTGTGCTCATGGCAATTCAAATGAATAAAGGGGGGTGGGAGCAGCTCAATCACTATTATTTATACAAAATTATTATTATTATTCAGGGCCTGGGAACTAATTTACCGCCCAGTTTAACCCTCTCATCAACTAAATATAAAGCAACAAATATGTCTGGCTGTGTGGAAAGACAGAGATTTGGTTGCACATATCTGCAGATACATGTGGAAGCCACACTGCCCCGGCAAGGCACTCTGTGTTTAGTGTGGTCCCTACTCTTAATTCTGAGTCCCCAAAGTTGGGACATGCAATGCAGCCAGAGCTACTCACCTGGGAAACTGCCAGCCTCCCTTTAGAACACTCCATAGGGAGAAATCCATATTGACTGAATTCCTCCCTGCTTGTGCTCATGGCAATTCAAGTGAATATTTATATGTATATATTTTTTATTCTTGCCCAAAGTTTTGTTCCGCTTTAAATCTGACGTGGTTGTCACTTTGCTGATTGGATGATTCATTCTGGTCATTTCCCTCCCTCACTGTACAGGAACCTCAGACCCCGACAGAGCCGCCTCCGGTGCTGGATCGCTCCCACCAGCGCGAGAAGATCGAGCGCTTCAAGCAGATGTGCCAGATGCTGGACCGGGCCCGCAGCACCACCTCCAGCTCCAGCTCCGATTCGGACTCTGATTCCGATTCCAAGGGCTCCCGGGCGAGCAGCGACACGGGCGAGGGCCGCACCTCTCGGGTCAGCTTTAGCACCAGCTCGGACGATGACGGCGGCGCCGACAACGACGACCGGGGCAGCTCGACGACTGACGGGCAAAACGGCACCCGGAACGGCAAGCAAAAGTCGCCCCGATCAAACTGCCGGGAAAAGGAGAACCGGAGGGGCGCCGGGGCCGTGGCCAAAAAGGGGAACTGTAGCCGTAACGCCGGCCAGCCCCTGTCCAGGAGCCAGCTTCTAAAAAGGCCTCTGGTCCCTTCCCCGCCAAAGCCCCCTCCTCTGCAGCTAGAGAGACACGTGGTACGGCCTCCTCCCCACAGCCCCGAGCCGGACTCCCTCCCCCTGGACAGTGGAACGGACCATGTCATGCAGAGGGGGGTCTGGCTCTCTGTGTTCAGACATTTGGGACAGAAAGAGCTGTGTGTCTGTATGCGGGTGTGCCGAACCTGGAACCGGTGGTAAGAAAATCGCAATGTGCTGCGTGCGGCGAAACGCGTATCTTAATGCTGCGCCAGATGTTATAGAAGGATGAAGGAGTTTGGGAAGAGCGGTGCTTGAAAGTTTTTTTTTTTTATTTTTTTTTTTTTTTTTTTTAGAGCAGAAAAAAACTGGGATTCTGTCTGTCCCTGGTTTTGTTCCTGTCCCTGGTTTTGTTCCTGTCCCCGGTTTTGTTCCTGTCCCCGGTTTTGTTCCTGTCCCCGGTTTTGTTCCTGTCCCCGGTTTTGTTCCTGTCCCCGGTTTTGTTCCTGTCCCCGGTTTTGTTCCTGTCCCCGGTTTTGTTCCTGTCCCCGGTTTTGTTCCTGTCCCCGGTTTTGTTCCTGCCCCCGGTTTTGTTCCTGCCCCCGTCTGTTTGGTTGTGTGACATTCTACCCCAGATCACCTATAACATTTTTACCAGTACTATGGCGCATGCGTTGGTTCCCGTCCAATCAGAGCCGTATTCTGTGCATATGCCTGGCTGTTTGGACACTGAAACAGTAATAGGGATCGGGGGCATCCCCAGTTTCTCCAGATCTGAATGGCTGTATGCTGGAGCGCGCCACAGCCCTGAGATGCTGGGGGTTATGGGTGCCATTGTTTACATCACTGTGGGAGCTGCTGGAAAGCGTGATATTTGCAGCGCCTGGGGGAGTGGGTCACACAGCGGAGCATCCCTATTTCTGATGCCCCGGAGGAAGGCAAGCGGTGGGCCCTGGCGTCTTTTTAGGATGTCTGAATTTAATGCAATGCAGCTCTGTGCTTTTTTCTACATTTGATGTTGGGACTTATTAGTGAGAGTGAAGTTCTGCACGTGGAGATATATTGAATATTGAGATATATTGAATATTGATGTTTCATCATATTGTTGGAAAAGTATAGCGCGGTATTATTCACTTGTATTATTTGGTCCCTGTAGTTTCCCTTAATACAGAGCCATAACTCGGTCCTATGGCACATGCGCAGCCTCTCATGTGCTTGGGTTCGTTCACGTCAGCTTATCGAAGCCTTTGTCTAACGTGAGTAGCTCTGAGTGCGCTGCCGGCCACATCCCCCGCTGTTTTATAATGGGTAGCGTGCCCGCATCAGCCATTCACAAATACCTGGGGAGGGCACGCGCCCTGCTAGAGGGATAATAAGGATGTGGCCGCTGCTCGCACATGCACCGTTGGACCGGGAATGAAGGTGAGTTAATGGGCAACCTGGGGGGGGGTTTAACGCAGCGGGGCATCACGATTTTGGTTTTGGTCCACTTTAATACGGGGCGACTAGTTCATCAAGCAGTTGGTGACACCCCGTTACATGACCTTGGCTCTTCACAGGAATTTTCTGTGTCACAGGGGAGCGTGGCCTACATGACTTCGAGCACTGGCACACGTTGCCGGCCATTTGGCCCCTAGGGGAGTTTGTGTTTTTTGGGACTTTTAAATGACCACCCAGGAAACAAAAAAAACCCACTAACGGGACTGTCGGGCTACTGATAATACAATTCTGTGATTACTCACCTGTAGAATAGTTTTTACGGTGTACAGCTTCTTTTCTTAACCTTGACATGTGGGTAATCCACCACCAGGTGGCGCAGTCGACTGCAGGAAGACTTGTGACCCCTCCCGGCCATATAAGGCCGGAATTACCCAGAAGACCCCAGTGTTTGAAAGCAGTATGCCTGAAGCCGGGAGGCAAGAACCATGTTAATAAATAACACAGCCTGTATCGAAAAAACTCTCAACAAAATCACCATAACAAGGCAAAAGAGAACAACGAAAACAGCGGTGGGATGAAGCAAGACGTGCTGTACACCATAAAAACAATTCTACAGGTGAGTAATCACAGAATTGTATTTTTCCAGGTGTACAGCACGTCTTGCTTCATTTCTTATTCTTGACACGTGGGACATCCAACAGCAGTGTCCCAAAAAATAAGGGTGGGATCCACAGAAAGCAATGGCAGGCAGTTCAAACCACTACCGCCTGAAGCACCTTGCGGCCAAAAACGCCCTAACATCAACTTTGTAAAACTTAGAAAAGGTATGAACCGAAGACCAAGTAGCGCGTTACAAACCTGTTCAACAGAAGCCTGGTGCTGAAAAGCCCAAGAGGCACCAATGGCTCTAGTGGAGTGAGCTGTAACACGGAAAGGGGGTTCCTTCCCCTTGGCAGAGTATGCTTGCACCACCGCCTGTCTAATCCACTTACTGATAGTGGATTTGGCTGGAGGCAAGCCCTTCCTAGGTCCGGCAGGAGGGACAAAAAGAGAATCAGACTTCCGAAATGACTCAGTAGCGACCAAATAATACTTGAGTGCCCTGACCACATCCAGAGAATGAAGTTTCCTTTCCTTGGAATTAGCAGGGGCAGGACATTAGGAAGGTAAGACAATGTCCTCATTGAGATGAAAGGCAGATACAACCTTGGGCAAGAATTCTGGCTTAAGACTGAGCACCACCTTATCCTGATGTCGCTCAAAATAAGGAGGTTTCATCGAAAGCGCCGCCAGCTCAGAAACGCGATGCACCGAAGTGATAACCAAAAAGACCATTTTAATAGTCAAAATAGACAAAGCAGCATCACATAGGGGCTCGAAAAGTGGACTCTGTAGAGCAGAAAGCACCAAGTTCAAATCCCACACCGGTAGCAGAGGCTTACGCGGTGGATGTACATGAGTGACTCCCTGGAAGAAAGTTTTTACAAGTCCTGAGTAGCAAAGGATCTTTGGAAAAAAAATTGCCAAGGCAGAAACCTGTCCTTTGAGGGTACTCAGTTGGAGACCCGACTCCAGACCATGTTGTAAAAATTCCAGAATCCTAGAAATGGAGAATGTGCGACAAGGAAAAGACTTACACTCACACCAGGCAATATAAACATGCCAAATCCTGTAGTAAATCAGAGTATTTCTTCCTAGCCTGGATCCTAGTACTGACCACCAAGGACGTCAAACCCTTATCTGTTAGGATGGAGGTTTCAGCAGCCAAGCCGTCAAAGTTAGCGCTTGTAAATTGGGATGGCAAAGTTGACCTTGAGTGAGGAGCTCTGGAAGATCGGGTTTGCCGAACTGATCCACCGCCATTTGAACAACGTCCGCGAACCACAGCCTCCTCGGCCAACGAGGGGCCACCATGATGGTCGGTACCTCCTCATGGGCTATCTTTTGCAGCACACGACCCAGAACCGAAAAGGGAGGAAAGGCATAGAGAAACTCTGTCCAAGGAATCGTTAGCGCGTCCATGGCGAAAGCTAGAGGATCCCTTGACAGAGAGACGAATCTTGGAAGCTTGCGATTGTGATGGGATGCAAACAGATCCACGTCTGGCTGACCCCAAGGGCGACACAGGGCCTGAAAGATCTTGTTGTTGAGAGACCACTCCCCCAGACAGGCAGATCCTCTGCTCAGAGCACCTGCCTCCTGGTTCTCTGCCCCTGGGATGTAGATCGCCGAGATGCAGGGAACATTCTTCTCTGCCCATGACAAGATCAGGGACACCTCCTTGAGGGCTCGTTTACTCCCGTTAGTCCCGCCCTGGTGATTGATGTAGGCGACAGCCGTTGTCCGAACGTACCTGGACCGCACGACCCCGAAGGTGTGAAGTCAACTGAGAGAGTACCAGCCTGATCGCTCTTAGCTCCAGGAGGTTTATGGGTATGTGAGCCTCCTGAGGACCCCACTGTCCCTGGAACTTCAGTGCTTGCCAAACTCCTCTCCAACCAGTCAGACTGGCGTCCGTGGTGACCATCTCCCATCGTGGCGGCAGAAAGGACCTGCCCATCAGAAAATTTCTCGGGTCCAACCACCATGAGAGAGACTGTCTGACCAGAGGGGACAGAGTGAACTTCTGCTCCAAGGACTCTTGCCTCCGATCCCAGACGGTCAGGAGATTTAATTGAAGAGGTCTCATGTGGAACTGAGCGAAGGGCACCGCCTAGAAGCAAGATACCATGAGGCCCACCAACTGCATCCCCATGCGAATGGAGGGATGAGGGCACGATAACGTCGCCCGCGCCTGCGTCTGAAGACCCTCCACCTTCTGCGGAGGAAGAAAAACCTTGACCTGGCAGGTATCCAACTTCATTCCCAGGAAGGATCTTACCAAAGAGGGAGAGAGTGAAGACTTGGGGTAATTGATCAACCGAAAGACTCGAGGGTGAAAACTACCACCTGAGTATCCATCTCGACCTGATGAAAAGATGGCGCAGCAATCAGAATGTCGTCCAGGTAAGGTAGAATGCGAATGCCCTGTCTCCTCAGCAGAGCTATTACACCCTCCAGCACCTTGGTGAACACCCGGGGAGCCGAGGCAAGGCCACAAACTGATAGTGTTGATTCCCCAGAGCGAACCGTAGGAACCTCTGATGACCCAGGAAGACAGGAACATGCAGATAGGCGTCCTTTATGTCCACCGTTGTCATGAAGTCGCCTGGCCGAAGAAAATTCACTGCCGACCGTAGGGGGTCTATGCGGAAGTGTTTGAATCTGACAAATCTGTTGAGACCCTTTAGATCCAGGATGGGTCACACGGAGCCGTCCCTCTTGGGCACTGTGAACAGATTGGAGTAAAATCCCCGACCATGATCTATTAGAGGTACAGGGCAAACCACTCCCGAGGACAGAAGATGTTGTACACCTTGCCAACCTCAGACCCTGCGCCATCATGGGATCTTGAGAAATTCAGGACCAAGCTATAGGCTCTATTTTGTACCCGGAGGTCACCACTTCCTGAATCCACCGGTCCAATACGCAATGTCTCCATGCGTGAGCAAAAAGGCGAAGCCGCCCCCCCCCACCCGGATGGGTGAGGGCGTCCCCTTCATGCCTGAGGGGCCCTGGTGGAAGGCTTAGGCTTGGATCCCCAGTTGAGGCCGGGACGACCTTGGACTCTACCTCGCCCCCATGAGTCTCTACATCCACCAGAGGTGGCAGAACCTCGACCTCCTCGTGAGGGGCGAAAGGAAGAAGCAGAACCCCGAAAAGGCCGAACCGTCTTCCGATGCTGAGGAAGTCTCCCGTCCTTGGCCAGAAGGTCCAAACGTTCCCCAAAAAGTCGGAGTCCTAGGAAGGGAATACCTGTGAGAGCTTTTTTGGTGGCAGCGTCTGCTTCCCATTGATGCAACCAGATGGAACAACGCAGTGCGACCAGAGCAGCCGAAGCTCTACCACCGAAGCGGACGGCGTCATCCATAGCCGATATAACAATGGCAAGGAAGTCTGCACAAGCTAAAAGCTCCTTATACTCCTCTACTCTCTTGTGAGATCTGGCGCTGTCAATGAGACGCCTCACCTTCTTTTTTAATGGCCATGGAGACAATGGCCGCAGCACAAATAGGGTGCAGACCAGTGCCCACGGAGGTGAAGGCATGACAGGCTAGTTGATCCATGCGTCTGTCAACATGATCACGCAAGGATGAGGTCTCAGGGGACGGCATAACCGAGGTATTGGAAAGACCCAGGACAGGAGCATCGACTTCCGGTGGATGGGACCAGAAACGAACCAAATCCCCTGAAAAAGGATACAGTCTGTCCATCCCTCTAGGCACCAATGGCAACCTATTAGGTTTCTCCCATTCCTTTAATACCATTTTAGAGAAGTGGCCTTGTTCAGGAAAAACAAGACGTCTGTCAGTCCGAAACAGATCCCCCTGCTTCTTCTTGACCGCCTTAGGAGGAACAATGTGCAGGGTTTCAAGAACTGCTGACAACAGTTGCTCAGTATCATCAGGGGGCCACTGATCCTCATCGGATGAGGATCCAGGGCAACTATCAAGGTCTCCCCGACTGTCCTCGAAGTCGGAACCCTGGAGCAACTCGCCCTCCTCAGCGGAGTATCGGCCACCAAAGGCCTCACAATCCTCATCGTCAACAGCAAATATTGGATGAGCCGGTTCCAAATGCCGCTTCTTGCTCTTGGCCTTACCAGCGGCCGAATTCGCCAACTGACGCTCCATGCTAGCCAGGCGAAGGTCAAAATTATTACCAGAGCCCCTACTGCCCTCCTCTTCGCTAGGGGCCAGAAGCAGACGCGGGGGGGTCGGCGGAGCAATGGGACTGGGGTCAGTAATACTCGCCCCGTCCTGGTCCGAAATAACATTCTGGGCGCAGGGTACACAAACTGCGTTGCGAGCGCTCGGCGGGCATGAAAGCTTAGTAAGTCCCTGAGGCATCCCAAGCCCGCTATTCCCAGAAGCCTGCATTACGGTGATTATGGTAAGAAAAGACGGGTACAAGGCACTAAGGAGCCCAGGACCGTACAATAATCCCCAATCTAACCCTCCGCACCGTAAGCCACAAGTAGTAAGGGGTGGTGGGAGAGAGAGGGGGAGGTGTGGGGGGGGGGGGGGGAGTGAAATGGACCGGGAAGAACCACAAGTAAAATACAGGACCCTGAAAAACACAATAGGTGGATAACATGAGCATCCCACTGTAAATGCACCACCATATAATAACAGGTTAACAATAATAAAAATAATGACCGGACTCACGGACCAATGGAGGGCTGAGGAAAACCATGCAGTAAGGTCAGCGGATCAAGAAAACGCAGTAGCAGAGTTTAGGAAACTCAGGATCCTGCCATTAAAACAGGCAGAGGGCGCAGCGAAGCGTACATAGGCGGGAGGAGTCTACAGCGCAGCGGGGAAGCACCACAAAATGGCGCCGTATCAGCCTATTCAGACCTCGAGGGGCGGGCCGCAGCGCGGTGATGCGGAACGCGCCATCGCACGGCTCCGCCCCCTGCAGCGCTTAACGGCCCCGGGTGCCCGAAAACTAAAATGGCGCCCGGGAACAAGGAGAAATCGGCGGGAGAGGGATTCCTCTTCTCTCCCCCCCCCCCCCCCCCCCCCCACCTAACGGTAGCGCAGTGGTGGTCAGAAAACCGCCTCATAATATCCGCCGCCCGCCAGCACTGCCCTGGCAACAAGGGCGCACGGGCTCCCCCCCCCCCCCCCCCCGACACATACAGTGAAGGAGGCAAGAGAAGAGGAACGAGGAAGGTGAGCTTATTCTGAGGTAAAAAAAAGTTAATAGTGACAAAATACCAACAAATACAATAAAGCTCGTGGATGAATAAAAACACAGGGTCAGATATATATTAAATAAATTACAATATCAACCGTCCTATAAAGGCCTGGGAATTCGACCCCGCCAGAAAGTATCCCAAATTCAAATTGCATTGAAACATCTACATTTTATTAGGTACTCTTTTAGAAAAATTATTTACAGAAATTTCAGTGTACTCAGACACCCAGCATAATATTAACAGGTTAATCACATATATGCAAACATCGTTTACAGGATTGTAATAAATTTGTTCATGTCACTTCTTCACCAACAGCTCTGATTTTACATATCCTGCATCATCAGAAGAGAGACAAAGGGGAGCAAGGGAAAAAAAAACTCCCCTCTCTCTCCTGATAGGATTAGTGCTATGAAGCTGATACCCACCGTAATTTCACTTGCTATATATATATATATATATATTCTCATACAAATCACTTTCCTTTGCATAGCTACTTATTGGGAGTTCGTTTTTTTTTTTCCATTTCATATATATGATTTCTTGGTTTGCCAGGAGTTAAGGACCAAAA